>JAZGTJ010016741.1:0-12482 GCA_036877575.1 Botia almorhae
ATCACAATGCTGGAATATACTTGGTACAGTCAGGTATGTCGACATGGGCGTTTATTGCTGTATGTTTTCAAATATATATTTATTTCAGTTCATTTTTGGGGGGTCAACACAGGAAGCAAGTTTAAAAGATTAAAATGGTAATTTTGTGACTGTATTTGACCTAATAACAGTTGCTAATTTGAGTGATATAATTACAAATGTATTCTTTCAATCTGCATCAAATGAATCCATAATGAACAAGCACATACAAACTGCCTGTATGACACACAGTTCACATTATGTGTCAGTATGCTGGCTAATTTAATTCACATAACTGTATTACACATGTTGTGTGTGTGTGTGTGTCATAGTGACAGGTCATTACACGCCTCATATTTTCCACTAACACTTATGTTTCATAACATAAGCCACTCAGACGAGCTGCTAATGTAGCGTGTGTCATAATTTTTCACAGATCAATGAATTTAATGTGCATTTCGTCATTATTTACATTTTACTTTCATAGAAAAAGCATACTGGGGACATGACACAACACAGAATAACTCCTAAATATAATCTCTCCGCTAACAGGGAACGTTCTTAGAACATTGGCTGTAATGTTTTCTCAAAGTTCTCTAAACGTTCATAGAACATTCAATGTAACATTTTTGTTACTAATGAAAACATTAGGGAAACGTTCTACCAACAACCTAAAATGGATGGATTACTCAGGCCATTAACCATTCGTGTGGATAGACGGGATGTCAAAGACCATGAATCCATGCGATCACACGCAGTCAGCTCTACTCACGCGTTAGCCTATAAAACTACCAGCACGTGATGAGGTAAAACGCCTCATAACCATTCAATACAAAGCTAACACGCTCAAACAGACAACTGCCCCCAATCCACACCCTTCTCCAAAGCTGCTTCTGCCCTCAGTGTGGGTCTCTTGTTCAACATCAGATACTTAATAACCTAATTATTAAGTATCTTACAGGGCTTTGGTCTTTGGAGAACCCTGTGGTGATAAAAGGAGAACACTCGGAACATGTTAACATCACCAGTTCTCCGCTGAGAGAGGAACGAGAGCAGATTGTGGGATTCCCTCCAGCTGACCGTGTTATTGTTCGTCATCACCTGACTGCTATTAATAGTATTCAATTGATTTAAAGGAATTTTAAAACGTTAAAAAGGAGAAATTGACAACAGAAAACTTTCCCAGCATTACTGACTCAGCACAAATGAATCATGATCTCATTAATGAGACACGAATCTCAATGTTTTGAAATAGGGAGAGAACGTCGCATTGGTATCTGGAAAATATTCATTTTTACCTAAAATAATAGAGCTCGAGAACAGCTCGCTGAAAACTGAAAGTAAACATGTAAATATGCACAACAAAATAAGATCTGGCTAACAGTTGGTGGTATAAATGATCAATAAACGATCTTCTAGCAACGCCCTAGCAACCAGAGCAACACCCTGGCAGTTTTGTCCTCATGTCCCCCAGTTTTTGTCCTCATGTGGGTTATAAACGGAAGCTCTCTTTACTGTGATAAACCCTTAAATTAACACAAGATTTGTCATTCTAACCAAACTCTCCTCAGTCAAAGCCCAACAGTGCAGAAAAATCCATTTTGTTGTTTCAAACTGTTGATTAGCCAAGCCCAGATAAAGAAACCTTTCAAAACCACAGATTACCCACAAGCCCTTGCTCTGAGAGTGCTGGCTCTTTTTGAGGGAAGTCATGTGATGTGGTTTGGTCTTTTTGTGATTTGAAGGGGATCAGTGCAAAGCAGGTGGTCGGCTCCGAGGATCACAGGATCTGTTTAGATGGTTCCAAAAGTTGTTGGGACTTTAGAATGGAGCATAAATTAATTTTCACCACAAAAGCTGTTTTTTGATCAGGTTTACTGCAAACACATTAAATGGTGTTTATAATGTGTCTGAACCACAAGACGTTATTAATGTCCACATTTGTTTTAAGTCTGCAGTTAGACTGGACCACACAGCGGCTGGCGGGTCAGAACAGAATAAGGTGGAATTTCTCTCGGGTGTGTGTGTGTGTGTGTGTGTGTAAACAGCCTGCCTTGTTGGTTCTGATAAGCCAGAGGATAACTGACTTAGAACACAAATTAAATTAGATGTAATCACATCTTTATTGAAAAAGGAGGAACTGGGTTTCTGTTCATCTAAGATGGATCAACTTAATAGAAAACTATGAAGCTGCTTTATGTAAAAGCAGCTGTGAGTAACATGTTAATGAGATAAAAACTGTGCCTGCGTTCAGAACATACTGTAACACTTGTGTGTCAAGTCGAGGGGAACTGACTTCACACATGAACTAAATAAACCTGGTAACTAGTTGGTTAAAAGTAATCACAGGTCTAGAAAAGTTGTAGAAAGCATCTAGCGCTTGCTGATGCCTCTCGGCTTGATATTTATGTGGGCGCAGCTGAAATTTCTAAATTCTTTTTGGGTCGCCGTATCTCCGAATGCACGAACCGTCCGCTTTTTATTTAGAATATAAATTGTAAATCGTAGATATTTTGGAAAAACTTTTTACTTTTTGTTGATGAACTGGATTGTGAGTTTCTGGAGAGCAGTTTGGCACTCTCATCTTACGGTTAAAAGGAAAGTAATATTTAATTTATATATGAATATAAATAAACCTTCCTGGTGATTATACATTCTGTTTCTACTGGGATAAAACAGCTCTCAGATGTGTGCTGGACTTTGATGTCCCGTCTCAAAAGTGCTTGCGGGAAGTAACTCATGTTTTATACACGCTCTATGTGGGACCAACATCGGTGAGAGTTCTGACCGTGTCCAGTGAGAACACAGAAAAACGGCCGAGCAGGACAAACTACACAAACAGTATCTGTAAACACTAGACAAACACAGGCTCAAAGCCCCTCCCGGCCATTACTAGAAACCTTCCTCTGTGTAAACAAAAAACAGGACAACAAAAAGATTGATGTCGTGCTACATCCAAAACGTCAGCTGTTTTCAATCATTCCAAAACACCTTTAATTTCTAAAAACACTTTCTACATCATATCTGTAACGTTTGAAAGATCAGTTTCCTAATCGACTCCGTTCTCTGATTTATGGTTTATATTTATTCATCAGCACGAGTCCGGTAAACACTGCAATGATGGGACAGAATTTGAGGCAGTGGTTTAAACCAGCAGAAAGGCACATGTGAAATATATGAGTACAGTAAAACACAAACAATACTGCTGTGTGGGAAAAAAACACAAAATCTCAGTGATGCAATAGAAAAATTACCCTGCAAGACAAAAGTTCAATAGAAAACATTCAGCATAATGTACTTTCCTCGAAGCCTCGCTCTGTGCTTTAAACACAGCGGCTTCAGTGACCGCAGGGTGAGGTTGAAGTGTTTTTTACTAGCTGTGTATAAAAACAGTAGAAGTCTTTGAAATGTCCCCATTCAAATAGTAGTAAGTAATAAAGTAAATTAGTGTGCGTGTGTTAAAGAGTTAACCTATCAAATCCTGTACTGTAGCTTTATTGGCATAACACTGAGCTTGCAACGGCATGGCCATGAGTTCGATTCCCAAACACAAACACGTATCTCGCTCATATCTTTAATGCACTTTGAGTCACTTTGCCTAAAATATCTGTCAAATGAGTAAATCACACAAAAATTACTATTCAAAATCTGGCTTTTATCATTGGATAAGATACTGTTTCTTGTGAATAGATTCTTGTGTGTGTGTGTGTGTGTGTGAGGTTTTACTTTCTGTTCCCTTTGGAAAGCTTTGTGGTCTAACAGAATAGATTCTAAGCAGAAACGTTCCTTATAAGATTCTGTGTCTTTCTGGAGAAACACACAATAACTGCTCTGACACAACACACGCCTCAGTACAACACATATATAAAACTCACAGTTCATTTATTTGTCATGCATGTCAGTATACTGACCCTGACATCTGCTTCTGTGGGTGTGCAAGGTTTTGTCCATCATTTCTACAGCCGGTAAAAATCGCCCCCCTCCTCAGTGTTTCAAAACTCTGATTTTTCTGAAGTGAAACTGGAGCTTGACTAATCCTGAAACGAAATTAAGCAACATCAGCGACAGATTATTCCTCATCACTCGAGACACAGCTGCAGGTTTTCTAAGCACGATACACACCTACAGTTCACGCTGAAGGTAAAGAAAATATTTTGCTTATTCGCGTTCGCAGTACATTAATCCGAACTCGTGTCTGTTTAATGCAACTGTAATGTGTTAATGAAAACGTAAAGTTTGACAAACGATTTGTGTATACTGTAAAACTCTTACTCAGTGCAGGAGGGTGTGAAATATGTTGCTTTGTTCAGTAAAAATTTTTCTTAAATGCGACTAAACTACTTCTGACAACAGAAGCAGAATCTAGATTGGAACGGGTCACATCAGTTAGTATGAGTATCTTGAGTCTGCGTGTTTCATTGTGTTCCAATGTGTTCCGCTGTTGCTGATTGGCTGTACGGATGGCTGACATCCCTTGAGTGCTTTATACTGTTAAGCATTACACAGGTGTAATTAAATGTCCTGTATTGCACACAGTCATTACGCAATTGAAAAAATGAACAAATCAAAGATTTCCGAACGCTGTCGATTTAGTGTTTCTTTGATCTGTATTACCAAAGTGACTTAAAAGCTCATCTTTAGTAACATAACAGTTTCACACATTCATAAGCTCTTAATTTTAATGCCTCCTATTAAATGTTTAAAGAAGATATTTTGAATACTGTTGAGGATGTAAAAACTCCACTTTTGGCATTGAGAGTTTATGAATGAAGAGGTGTGTAAATATGTTCGGCACTATTGGACGCTGGACAGCATATGCTGACAAACAGTATCAGTGTTAGTTGTGGTGCTCTAAAACTCATAACATACATGTTAAATGTTCAGTGACGTAACATTCCGGTCGCCTCTGATCTGTTTCAGATCGTCACACACAGTTTTTCATTGACTGAGTTTCTTCAATTGGATTTGAGGCTGTAAGGAGTCAGTAGTTGTATCTCCCGAGTTTACAGAGGAGGAGAGAACACAGGCAGAGGGAGGGATAAGACATCCCTTCATCAACACACAGACACACAATGACATCTTTCACCTTTGCCTGCGATGAGAGAGAAGTTACACGAGGTCTTTCTGAGGACACATCCAGTGTGTGTGGTGAACATAACTTTGCGACGGCGGATAAACAATCGTCGGATGAGCAATCACGGGGAAACAGAAGATCTGATTTGATCTCTGTCTATTTATATTTATCCCTCAGGGGCTTGAATAACTATTTCAGTGTGTACAAAATAACTGTTTCAGATTCAGACAAAAAGTCTAAAAATATTTTGACCGTCATGAAATGAACTTAACAGTCGTGCTTTTGTGAGCTTTTAAAACACAACAATGGCTAGTAGGGGAAGCCCATCACCCCAAATGATCTGCCCCCATATTTAGCTTTACGGTACGCCGTAGACTAAAATTAGAGCAGCGACCGGTTCACCACAGTTAGTTTTTGAGAATGGACAGAAAACAATGTTGACTAGTGAGTCTCGTCCAAAGATGGCCTCTAGGTCATTTGTAAGGCACACAGAACAAGCAGTGTTTGTTTTTGACCTCCTTAAGCAGAAGTGGCAGGAGAAGGAAGTCTGGGATTGGCCGCTTCACGCAAACAGAACTGGGCGGTCCCACCGCATGTGTGATATAGGGGAAAACTCTAGTCCAGCAGTCATCAAGCCTGTCAGATCAGTTATCTGCTGGCTGTGGAGTGATTACTGAGACCTGCAGGAGAAAGTAAAGGCCCGGGTCTTCATACAGATCCGGCCATTGAGTTTCTCCTGGTAGCTTCTGACTGAGATCCCTCATTAGTGCTCTTCACCCGGAGGAGTAATAATGCCACATTTAACCGACTGCGGTTCCTCCAGGATGAGAGACGGAGCTCGTGTTGTCAGTGTAAGGACTTCCCGTGTTCTGCTTTGACTTGTTTTTGGGTTTTGTGCAGGCCTTGGTTACGCTGGTTTTCTGAGGGCTGTGAGGTTTTACTTTCTCTGATGTTCTGATGGCCGAGACAGTTGACAGCATTGATACTTTTGAGCTGGTCAGATTGTTTCATTGAACGAAGACAGTTTAGACTGAAGAAATCTTATGTTGTGTGTTATTATAAAAACTGATACGCGCTGTCTCCATTTAAGACACAGAACCTGCATGAACTTACAGAACAGAAAAACAGATCTGACTCTTTTCCTCTTTCATTCAAAGGCTCAAAATCATCTGGAGAACTCCAAGTACCAACTCCACCAGAACCAAGCCCAGCAGGTCAAGCAGTATTTAACTCTGAGCAGCAAGCTCGCAGGCCAGGCCCACCCGGTTGCCCACCCTCACTCGGGCCAAGCTCTGGGCACGGCGCCCATCATGCGCAACAGACACATGCCACCCGTGCCTGAAAGCAGCACTCCTGGAAGCCCCGTCACCCTGCTCACGCTGGCGGGCAATCACGAGAGTGAGGTGAGGACCCCCTGTGATGTCATTCTTCTGCCACTGTCTCTTTCTGTTCTCATCAATAACTTCAAACCTTCAGCCCTGATCGCGTTTCGAAGCGTCAGCTACTCTGATAAGAGATGATGAGTTTCTCACTTTCACTCATATCGACACAATGACAATGATGATACTTAGCAAAACAAACATCTCAGGCTAACAAATTCAGCTGGTACACAAGAGTGCTTTTCTTCTTTCCTTTAGTTACCAATGGATGAAGTTCTTGATGATCTTATCAGACTTGAAGGGTTTAAAGATGGAGGTGTGGATTATATGGAGTCCGGCATCACAGTGCAAAACAACGTAAGTATAAGGCTTGGTTTCTTCATTGTTATTTTTCCAAGCCATTAGAAAACGTTTTCCTAGCGTTTTCTAACGGCACGTTTCCCTAACATTTCTATTAAGTTACAAAACTTTAAAAATGTTTTTTCAAAGTTCCAGTAATGTTCAAAATGTCAAGTTTTTAAACAGTATATTAACATTACGGCTACATTACTTAAACAATTCTGCAACGTTTTTAAAATGATTCACTAACTGCTTAAGAATAACATTTCTGATACATGATATATAACGTTAACAAAATGCAAAGAATGTTTTTGATAACTCTGAGAGAACACTAACCAACATTCTGAGAACGTTTCCTGCACAAACACTGCATAAAAGATCTCGCATGCACAGAATATCTGCCCTTGATTAACATTCAGTGGTCATGTATTAATTTATCCTGAAAACACTCTTTCTTCTCTCCTGTGAAGGTGTCATTAAACAACAGCATGCTGGGGGGCTGCAGGGGTGATCAAGGTATGCCTGCCTCTCACGACACGCCCCTCGTGTCCCTCAGAGCTCTCAGTTAAAAGTGAGGTCACAGGTACGGTGCACAGCCGCCCGTCCGAGCGGGACCTGTGCTGTTAGCAAAGGCATGTGAACATGAACTAGTTAAAGCTAACATTCTGTACAGCACAGCGCTAGCAACACTAGCATCACACTTTTATCCACGGCTAACAAATGTGTAGCGCGTGTAGCTTAAAAACACGCGTTCTTTATTACCGAGAGATACTTGAGTTGAGTTGCTGTAACTTACAAAAATAGTTAAAAAATTGCTCAACTTACACAAATCAAGATATTAAATACTAAACTGACAAGATGATCCAACTTGATATTTAAAGCAGAATTTTTTCTTCATCATCAACGCTTCAATGAACACAAACTGCTAGCATGTATTCTTAGCATGAGCGACGTGGCACAATGCCTCTTTGTGGAAACTTTTCTCTTACAAATGTTACGCATCGAGTAAAACGAATTGATTCAGGAAATGGAAAAACCGCCCGAAGAAAATAAGAGCAGCAGTGTCTCGCTCGTACGAGGACACGACGCACGACTCAAACAGCTTTATCAGCAGAAATAAATTCAGAAATCCAATCACTACTTCCAATTATATCATTTGGAAAAATGCGAATATGAGGGCGAAAGCGTTTCTCCTGCCCCCCCCAGCTCGCTTCAGGAGGTCAGAGGATCAGTTAGCGGAACTGTCAGGAAAACACAGCTTTACTGCAATAAAACAACAGTTCTGCTGTTGAGAAATCGGGGGTGAATAATAACAGATTATTCAGACAGGGCTTGTTCTGATATCAGCTTGCGGTTTGGTGGGTTTGGTTCTGTGTGTGTTGGACTGAGGTCACTGGTTACATCATTCATTCATTCATTAGTGTGATGTCCACATTAGCTTTTGCTCCACACCTCTAACTGGTTTATGAGATCTTCACTCTTGTCTTACAGAACAGCACACCAGGGTCCTGGCCAAAGAGAGACAGAAAAAAGACAATCATAATCTAAGTAAGAGGTTTCTTCCAACATTAAAAAAAAAACAGTATTTTTAAAAAATATTCTGTTCGTGTTTTTGTTTTGGCTACTAATGTTTATTTGTTGTTATAACAGATGTTAAACTTTAAAGAAAAACTTTCAATTTCTCTCAGATGTGTTTTGACTGTCAAGGTTAAATATTTAAAGTATTTGAAGGAAAAAGACAAGATTGATTTCAAAACAACTATTGTTATTTGTATACGTATATCATCTGTGTCTCTGGCTGGCCAAACATAAATTACTTTTAATATTAAGCTGATAAGACTTAAATTTGAACAATTTCTGCATGAATGAACAGAATGACTTCTTTCTAATATTGTTCCATATTCAATTTTCAGTCGAGAGACGGCGACGCTACAACATCAACTACAGAATCAAGGAGCTGGGAACTATGATCCCCAAATCAAACGATCCGTGAGTTCATATCTTACCCACTTCACACAATAACAGTCAGACTGAACTTCAAAAGTCACGCTGTACCTGAGAAAAAATGACATCAGAGCTTTAAATGACACTGAAGTAGAGCTAAAATGATGGAACGCTGCTCGCTCTTCAAAGCAACACAGACAGAGCGGCAGAAGCTGTGAGAGTAGAGCACCATTAACTGAACGATGAAGCTCAGAGCATCTGAACTGAAGTTTAACACCCACAGATAAAGATGAGACATAGAAGAGGTACAAAGAAGACAGGGAAGCCATTACCCCAGTTTAATGAAACTTTTTATCGAATTTAAATGGAAATCTGGCGCTGTCACCTTGCCATTAACACAAGATAAAGGAGATTATTAGCTCCGATTAGGCTAACATCTTGCTCCAAAGAAAGAGACAATTTCACAAGACTTTCCTCTTTTTTAAAAGTAATGGTATCGAGAACGGCCGCACTTTACCTCCGATTTCTGAGGCCAATTTTATTTCTATTTTTTCCGACACCTAGTTTTGCTCAGGGATTAATTTTATCATACGAGGAGCCACAGAATGGACTTTTTTGCAGACGTACTCAACTATTCCATTAAAATTCCCATTCAAAAGGCGATGTAATGTCCGAGCATGAGTAATTGGCCATGTAAATCACAGTTTCTCACCCTTGTGAGGCTTTTCTCTGTGTTTGAAAGTTCTGCTGATGTAACTGCAGTGTTAAGAAAGGTTATCTCTCGCGTTCCTCCCGCAGTGATATGCGCTGGAACAAAGGGACGATTCTCAGGGCCTCGGTGGAATACATTAAGTGGCTGCAGAAAGAACAGCAGCACGCTCGCGACCTGGAGAGCAAACAGAAGAAACTGGAGCAGGCCAACAGAAGACTGCTGCTACGAATCCAGGTACAGAGAGAGAGAATGACAGAACAGGGATTACGGATATGAGAGAGTGTGACAATGAGATGAGGGTAAAAGGAGACGGTTAACTGAATGACACAAGAAAACAAAAGATGTAACCATTCTTCCAACATGGTCTTAAGTCCTTTTGTAAAGGCAACAGTGGGCTGCTGGTGTCACAGGCTGGTTAAACTGGTTATTGTTGCAGGTAGACCAACATAACCAGTTTTGCGAGCATGAATGACATCACTGGTGAATCAACTAACTATTTTAAGCACTTAAAGTCAAATTCAGGAAAAGATGTTTCAACATTGTACCTAATTAATGGGGCTGATATCTTTGTAAAATGTAAACAGTAGCTACCGGATCCTCTAAACATCTTAATGAGGAGCTAAGCCGTAGCTGCCCTCCGTCACTGATTTGCCCTGCTAGATGAGAGACCACAGGGCATTTAAAGCTGCACACCCCCCTGTGAGGCCCTTAAGGGCCAAATGAGAAAACAAAGAAAGAGGATATTGAGAGAGAGAGAGAGAGAGACAGTAGTAACTGCAGATGAATCACTCTTGACCAAATTAGGAGACTCTTTATCATATATATATATATATATATATATATAACTATCATTTCCTGTCTGGGTTCAACAGTCAAAGGTTCTAGCTTCCTCTGGGCCTGTAATAAAAGGCCACTTCGTCTCTAATTCACCTGTCTCTGTGTGTGTGTGTATGTGTGTGTGTCTGGTCTGTGTGTGTGTGTGTTACAGGAACTGGAGATCCAGGCTCGGGCTCACGGCTTGTCCAATGTGGCCACTTCCGCGGGAGGTGTGGAGCTCTCATCTCACCTTCTGAAGCAGCACCATCCACAGACCCAGCCGAGCACCCAGGCCCCACCTCAGCCTGCTCAACCATCGCTGTACCCTCAGGATGACCTCGGGGGACCTGAATTCATCCAGCGGATGGCCATGTCAGCAGCTGTGGGTGTGAGGAACCCCGGAGAACCCAACGAGAGCTCCACCAACTTCTCCGACCCTCTCTCTCATTTCACCGACTTCTTCAGCAGCAGCTTGAAAGAAGAGCAACGCGTGAACGAGATTCAGATGGACGACCCTCTCTCTCCCTTCATCATGGACCCGCTCCTCTCCGCCGGGTCGCCCGCCGCGTCCAAAGAGAGCAGCTGCAGGAGCAGTTTCAGCTCAGAGGAAACAGATGAGCTCTGATCGCCTAGACGCTGACCTCTGACCTCCACGCGGCCCCTCCTATGTCTGTAACACTGTGTAACTGAACTCCCAGTTTCCATCGAATAACAAAGATGGCGGAACCACGCCGACCCACTGCAGTGTTGAGTCAGACGCATCAAAAAAGGGAGAATAGCACTGGTCACATGTCCACTGGATTATCATGTATATATTTCTGTAACATTGGTCATATGGACCAGTTTAATGGAGTTAGGGAGGCTGGCTAACTTTATTGCTTTTGAGACCTGTAGCATCGCAAATGTAACTATATATATGTAGAGAAGAACGCCTAACACGTTTTTTATGTTTCATAATCTATTTTTACTGAAACATACCGTTCATGTATTTATCTTTTAATCTTTGTGTTCCACAACAGAAGACATTACTGAATCTAACATGTCACTTTTATATATATATATATATATATATATATATACCAAACTCCATTCAGATCCTCTAAACATAATGTCCCTCATTTCTGTTATATTTCAGTTCTAGTTATGCTTGTACAATTGAATACAAGATGAATGTCAATATCTCTGACAACTGTACCGCCACAGAGATGAGTATTCTACAAACCTGATGTTAAATGTGTACAAATTACACTCATCGAATCAAAACTCAGAATTTGATTGACAGGCCGATTGGCCAACGATGATAATATTTAATATGGCACATATGGACAAAATTGCATATAAAGGAACAAAAATGTTATGAAGAAAAGTGCAATCATACTATATTAAACGTACTAACCGGAGAAAGATCTTCAGCTCAGATGAGAAAAGACACATTTCTGATGAATAAACATGTTTTAGCTGCTACCTGGTTGCTTATTAGCCCAAAAGGAATTAACAGGAGCGAGCATTTCAACGGATTGCTTTTCTCCATGTTGACCAGCAGAGGGCGCTGGCAGACTGTGACGTGATCTCCTGCAGGATCAAATCGACGCACATTATTTTGTTATTTCGTCTCGTGCATAAATCTTGCAGAAGACCGTCGGTAATTACGTGCATTATATTTTGTAATTGCTGCAAGTTACATTTCACACCCTGATTTTATTATTTAAGCCAAGATGTTAGTACGCGTAGTATAGTAATTATACCGAGAATGTGTGTTTACATTAAATAACAATTTAATAATATAATGTCATCTAAATTAAAAGTGACCATTTTGGTTTATCAGCAGTGTCCGTGTGAAGACAAAGTTTGCTTAAGATGTGACATCATCATAACAGTAGGAAGTGATGTCACAAGACCCCCGAATAAACCCCACCAACCAGACACAGCCATATAACTAAACAGCCGTCTCGTAGTCCTGTAGGGCTGAGACTTCATTTTCTGTTTGTGGGACAAACTCCCACACGACCGACGAATTAGCAACAAAGCACAGAGAGACGAATAAAAGCCCTCAGCCGGGGCAGCGCTATAAAAGCCCTGAATGTGATTTCCAGAGATGCAGTGAATTGAACCAGATGCTACAACATCACTTCAAACAAATTGACTTCCAATTATTTTGACGCACACTTCCAGATGTGGCGCAGATGCAGAGCGGGAGAGC
>JAZGTJ010016742.1:0-12481 GCA_036877575.1 Botia almorhae
TTCATTCCCCAGATCTTTCGACCGAGTACCAAAACGGGTCGCTTCTGCCGGTTCTGATGTTATCTTAGCCCTTGATGAAAATGAATGAAACATCACCTGTATAAACCATTAACTAAAATAACCACAGAACACATTTTTGTCTATCTGTGCATCACGTACACGATGAAGGAAACAAGCCATGAGTTTAGAAGGTCAATCAAATTTCAGAAGAGAAGGTCACTACTCGTAAGCGTAGACCAAACAGATCTTCAATCGCACAAACAAAGCGTCTATGTTCATATGGTACATTTCCTATCGTCTTTTTGAAGTAATGCACCTACGTTTTGGTTGGGAATTAAAAAAAAACTCGGTAGTAAAGTGTAGTTAGGGAAATATATTTATAGTACAGTATATTGTGTGGAAACATAACGACCATAATTCCGTGTGGGGAAAAACAAATCAAAAGCGTATTGGAAAAAGCAGATCGTCTTATCAAAAGGAACTTCATACAGCAGTACAGACTCTGTTCTCGCAGTTCTGTCTTAACGTGGGAGCGCTCAAATAAGAGGAAACGATAACAATTCAAATGATCAACAACTCCAGATCTGGTCCATAAATTATATAAATAAAATGTTCTTTAATTAATCTTCTCTTTTGCTTAAAACTCATATTTTTATCTCGTATAGCATTTACACTGCGGAGGATGTTTATGATCTTGGGGAAAAATGGACGGGGGAATATCCCCATCGAATTTTCCCTGTGATTTCAAATAGTGTTTCCAGAAGTCTGCTTCTGTACATGTTTGTTAATTCTTTAAACCATGTTTGTCCTCCACACGTTACTGTCATGTACAGCTATGTGTATATCATTGTATTCATAGTGACAAAAAAACAAATTAAAACAAGAATCACAGTATCAATAATATTGTAATTCATAAGAAAACCAACGGAACCGTACACAATTACCAAAGTGATTCATGTTCTTTTTTTTGCCAGAGATAGTGTACCACAGACGTTTTGTACATAAGCAATAAATGTGTATACGTATTTACAAATATAAATATACACAATCAATTAACTTCAGCGCATAAATGCATAAATCCGCCCCCCCACAAACCCAACCGGAACTCGCTGCTGTTCGAAACTCTTAAAATTCCGACCAAGAAAGATACTACGATGTGTTTTTTGCGTAAACTAACGATGAATTGTGTGCACCGGGCCAGCTGAATGATGTCAATACTTGCGAACCTACAACCCAGATTCTGAATTGATAAAGTATCTGTCGTCTGTCTGACGAGCAGAGAAAACAATAACTGCGCACTCTTGAGTGTTACGCCTCTAAGTGGCCGAACTACATCGTAACTAGCCTGACAGCTGTTGTAAAATTAAAACATTCAACCGAGAAAGTTGGAAGAAAAAACAGATCTGTAGGGAGGGAAGCAACGCAATCGTGGAAATCTGCAGAACGAAACCTAACATATGTGTGTAATCCTGTTTCGCACACATTTAAAAATCTTTAGCTTTGTTTCTTACCCATCAATAACTCGACTGCCGATACAATTTATTTTATATATAATAGCAGATGGAGCTATAGTTACTTATCCTTAGAAAGTTTTTAAAATGATCATCTCAGCAATATACACAGACTTATTTAATAAGTTTCTCTCTGTCTCGTGCTTTGTATCATTTTGCTTAAATATGCGCTCTTACACTATTTTCGTTCATGATCTTTTTTTAGAATTTTTTTAAAGTTTTTTTTGCATTTGCGATGCTCTCACGTGAAGTTTACATTCATCGATGCGAGTTAAAGACTAGCCTCATCGAGATATTTATCTCTACAAGATAGTTTCTCCAGACCTTCATTGGAACCCACAGGAACTCACTGGGTTCTAGAATCCTCCGGAATTCCTGGAATTCTAGATTCAATGGAGTTCTGGCACCACAGCGCTGGTCCTTGTGTCCATGTACAAGTATGTAAATATGTTGATTAATTTTTTTCTTCTTTTTTGCAGGGCTGTGAAAACCACATTTTTCATTCATACAGGCAGAATTCCGAAAAGCACTAGGAACAGATCGGAACATAATCAGAGCAAGCAATACAGTACGGGAAGGAGAAGGAACGTCACTTCCAGTTTGCAGGCCAGCGGATCACAGATCGTCCGTCCACAAGCTCATCACAGCTCAGCCGGCCAATCCGACCATTTTTCGGAATACAGGGGCGTCGGAGCGGTGAGTCGGAGTCTAACACCCCTTTGTCAAATTTGAGATGGTCAAATGTGATAAAAGGGACAGAGGTCTTCGACGGGAGCTGCCGGAAAGGAGCGGGACGGACTTTGGCAACAAAATAAAGATGAGCAGATGTCCGTAAAAGAGAAGTCAGGAAGCTGGGAAAAAGGCAAAGGAACCGTGTGTTGCTGACAGTGTGTGTGGTCTGTGTGTGTGTGTGTGATGTGGACATGGTGTGCGCACGCTACTCGGGTGCCTGTTCTGTGCTGACTGGTGTGAGGGTGTCCGAGCCGCTGGGCGTCTCACACCAGATTGTACTCCTTCAGGTTCAGCTGCAGGATGGTGTCCTTCACTGCAGCAAACACGAAGCGGATGTTCTCCGTGTCGGTCGCGCAGGTGAAATGCGAGTAGATGATCTTGTCGCTGTCAGGGTTCAGGTCCACAAACATCTTCAAGATGAACTCCCGAGCTGCCTGGGCGTCCCTTTGGGGCCCTGCGGAGGATACAAGTGTGTGTTAAACAAACTTGCCAAAACCAACACAACAACTGGTAGTTTAGTTTCTCCACAGAAACGGCTCACCTGGAACTGAACCCACCTATAACACTTTAACACTACCTACTTAGTCCTCACCACAAACCTACTCGTGTTTCCATAGTAACAGTGACTTTTTTGAATGGTGGATTTTGTTTCAGGATGTTTTGTGAAAAACAATTAACAGCACAGACGCTAAAATCATTTCACAAAATCACATTTTCACTGACAACTTTAGATTGCAAGAACATTTCCCTAACATTTCTATTAGTGACAGAAACATTAAAAGTGTTATTTTGAAAGTTCTAGAAATGTTCAAAACATCTATTTTTTTAGACGTTGTACTAATGTTATTGCTTATAAGAATGGCATTCAAATTCTATTTTCTTAAATGTTCTGTAACATTTTTAAAACGTTCCATTTACAACTTAGGAACAACATTTTAGATTTAAAAAAGTTCAACTAACGTTCTCGCAATAACATTTTTGATACTTTGAACGTTGAGAAAACTTTTAGAGAACGTTAGCCAACGTTCCCTACTAGCTAGGTCAGCACTGGTGCAAAGGGTGCATGTGAAAACATGCAGAGGAATGACTACATTACTGTGATTCCAGAAACAGTACCATCAAACTCAGGGAAGTAGTCGACCAGATGAGAATAGGAGATCTTCTCCTCTAGCAGGTCCTTCTTATTGAGGAAGAGAATGACAGAGGAGTTTTGGAACCATGGATATGTGATGATGGTCCTGAACAGGGCCTTGCTCTCCTCCATACGATTCTGAAGAGAACAACCAGAGCACCATCGGTTTGCTATAGGTCATACGTATATACGTATATGTCACACTCAACACTGGCTTCTTATAGACCTATTGACACTAAAGGTTTTATTTTTCATTAACAAACACAAAGAGAGTTGAAACATACTATCAGAACTAAAGTGTGAACTGTTATTAAAAGTCTCCTGAAAGAGTAGTATAGTTCATTTCGCTTGCGATTGTTCTGAAAGCAATCGAACTTCTGAACTCGTGATCTCTCGCGATCTGTACATGAACACATATACGTATATGACTGAGTTATTTGATTTGAAAGTATATATCAGAGGTTCTCAATTCAGGCCCTCGTGGTCCACTGTCCTGCAGTCAAACTGCTATCTGCTGTAGCTTAATAGCAAACCTGCAGATCTGGTTGACATTATCATGTTTAGATGATAAACTTTGCAGGACAGCTGATCATGGAGGCCCAAACTGAAACTGAGATCTTCTCACATATAAGCTTTCTCTTAGGCATACTGTATATAAATATGTTTATATTCTATTGTTCTGCTCACTTGAAGCGCTGATGAGACTCACCTCGTTGTCCGACTCCACCAGCACCTGATCGTACTCGCTCAGAGCCACCAGAAACATAATAGACGTCACATTCTCGAAACAGTGTATCCACTTCCTGCGCTCTGACCTCTGACCCCCGACATCAACCATTCTGAGAGAGGAACAGGAAGTGCCACTGGTTCATTGCGTATATTGTACAAACTACACACACACACAAACAACCTCTCTTTCATGATTCATGCTCATTGGTGTACAAAGGAAAATATACGGAATGATATCTGAACCCAGTTTAATGGGTTCAATATAAATACGAATATAAAAGCAGTATTAGCTATTAGCGAACAAAGCCCCAGATTTCAGAAAGATGAAGGGGGTGCGGCCTGAATGTTTAAAGGCCACCAGCGCCTCCTGGTGGAGACAGAGCTGCGTTCCTGAACCAGCAGTTCACAGAGGGGCCTTTGATTAATGAAGCCCTGAAGGACTGGCTGCTTAAAATAAAGCTCCTTCAGATAGAAGCGTCCTCATTTCCTTCAGCCAGGGGCATGGTGACCTACTTGTGCAGACTTTAGGACGAGTCTCCACATTCACTCTGTACTCACCAGCCAACTTTGGCAAGAGGACAGACAGAAAGAGGGAGAGAGAGAGAGATGCGTGAAGAGAGAGAGAGAGAGAGACAGAAAGAGGGAAAGAAAGATGCGTGGAGAGAGAGAGAGAGAGAGAGAGAGAGAGATGCGTAAAGAGAGAGCATGAGCGACTGTGTGTATGTCTGAGCGTGAAGCCACTGTAACACCATTCAAAAACTCGTGGATTTACTCTTCCGACAAGCCCCACGTGAGGTTCATGAGAGTTTAAGAGTTTTACAGAGATTAAAAAGCACCGAGCTGATGATAATCATTTACTGAGTCAATATGGCAGAGGACAAAAGTAATCTCTGCAATGTTTCGATGAATTTTCATATTCATATGAATTTTCAGAGGGTCAAAATTACATTTTGTTTAACATTCTGCTTACTGTATATTAGTCACAGGCTATCTGTAATTGTTGACACAACACAGACCCTCTGCTGTATTTGATGCTGACATAAGATTACCAATAAACTTCAGGCCAAGAAAACATTTCTCTCCCAAGACCAGACTAGATGAAAACTGTTGTGTGTTCAGATGCGCACAAAGGAAAGAAAACAACGAACAGAAGTGCAACAGAGACGACACTGACTGATGTAGGGTGCAATTCGATCTTTGTAGGTCACACGCTAGGTCGTCGTCTCAAGAATTCATGGAAAATATTAAAATCTCCGCAGTACCAAAGTATTCTCAATTCGAAACTACATTTACTAGGAGAAGAAAGTCAATTAGTTCAGCTACTAAACTGCAGACAAAAGCTGATGAATGATTGGTTGATGTCCTCTACCTGAAAATGATGCTCTGAAGGTCGAAGGGGTATTCAATAATCCCTGTGGTAGGGATTCGAACCCTCAGCACATCCTGCTGAGTGGGAAGGTAGGAGGAGTCGGCGATACGTTCCAGATCAGACAGATAGCTGCAGATAAAGACAGGAAGACAAGCTTAAAGTCACAGTGACATTAAAAATGGACTTTTCCTATGTTTTAATGGAATATTTCAGTGTTAATTATAAAGTATTTGTCTGTGCACATCAATATTCTTGAAATGATGTGCAATCTTTAATCACAAACATTAACTTCCCCTTCCCCTAAATGTATCTCCTGATGATGTCTGTCTGACCCCGAGGGTGGGACTAAATTGACCATCCAATGGCCAGGCAGATTCTATCCCTCCAACTTCCAATGATCCAATCATATCCTGAAGATTTTTTTTATCCAAAAGCAATTTCACATGGATGTGTCAGCACAGGGAAGGCAGTACAGTCACTGCAGTTTCTTGGCTACTTTAACCCCTTTATACCACAAGCAGGTGGCGTATGTGTTGTTTGTACTGTAAAGTTCTCCAGGTCAACCGGTTTGTCTGTGATGCACACATATGTAGCATACTCTGCATACAATGGCATGCTACAGAGACTGTCACAAACACAATGTGACATTAAAATTTAATACATCAAAATGTGTGTGTGTGTGTGTGTGTGTGTGTGTGTGTGTGCTTCATAAAATATAAATGAATTAATAATGTTTGTCAGAAGAATGATTCATTATAGAGAACATATTTATCAATGTGAAAATTATTGGCAACATCAGTTCTGTTCAACAAATTCAGATTCTGTTTAAATCCAGAAATTTAGCAATCATGCTGAATTTAATTATAAACAATGTTTGGATAATGTAGACCAGGTCTGGGGCTAAAGGTCTGTTTGATTGATCATACACACCTACAAATGCACACACAAACTCTGTAAAAAAAAAAAAAAAAAAAAGTGTTCTGAGCTTTACATAAAANCACACAAACTCTGTAAAAAAAAAAAAAAAAAAAGTGTTCTGAGCTTTACATAAAACAAGATTTATTTGGGCTATTTTTACATCCAGACATTTTGTTCTGCCTCAGCATAAGAAGGTACCAGGAAAAACAGGCAGTAATTTGGACTCTTCTGTGTGTTTATTTATAGAAAAGAGGTCTTACAATGCGATCAGTTCAACATATGAACATTCTATTCTATTACGAAACCTCATCAGTCACAAACGCTTGAGTGACAAACACAGTTGACGTTTGTCAACACACAGGTTTGTCAACAAGACCAGAGTGTTGTCTTAAACTCAAGTTGAAGTTGAGTTAAACTCAACAAAAAACGTAAGACCAAACCCTTCTTGTGATGCGATGACTACATGCTCTGTGATTGGACTGTTCCCCAGCTAACGATTTTAGGTTGAAAGAACCTTTCCCTAACATTTCTTATTAGCAGTGAAGGTGCTAAAAATGTTATTTTAAAAGTTTTACGAACATTCACAACCATAGTTATAAGAACAGTATTCAAGCGTTATTTTTAATTCCGCAATGTTTTTAAAACGTTCTCAAGAATAATGTTTTGATATATGATATACAACAATAAAAAAAAACTCCAACTATCGTTACTGCAATGTTTTTGATAATGTTCATAGAACTTATATAGAGAATATTAGCCAACGTTTTGAGAACATTCTCTATAGGTCAAGTCTTCACTGTTGACACAGCAGGATTCGTAAGCATTAAAACTAAAAACTTGCTTGAATGTGACACACTGAACGCTGTATTTAGTGCTGTCCACCTGAGACCAGGGTTAATAGGCTGTGTCGAACGTTACATGACCAAACCAGAAAACTGTGTCAAGTATATCTGACAGTGATATCGATGTATTTTTAAAATAATCAACTTGTGGCTAACTTTGTAGCATCGGCTACACTTATATTTGGTAACCGAAGGCATCTTGAGGCATCTTGTAGTAGTTAAATATATTCAAATGTACAACAAATTAAAAATAAGTTTCATTTAACAACTGTGTAAATGCAATTTGAAGGTATAGTTTACCCAAATATTGAACTTTTTCCATAATTTTTTTACTATTTTCTCAACCTCATGTCATTCCAAACCTAAATGACTTTTTTCTTCTGTGGAACACAAAAGAAGATATTCTGAGAAATGTCTCAGTGGTTTTGTGTCTATACAATGGATGCCGCTGTTGTTTGGTTATGAGCGAATTTCAAAATATCTTCTCGTGTTCCTCAGAACCAAAAAGTCATACAGATTTGAAAGGACAGGAAGGTGAGAAAATGGTGTAAAATATTTAAGTTTTGGGTGAACTATCCCTTTACATTTAGGCATTTTGCAGACGCTTTTATCCAAAGCGACTTACATTGCATTATACTACACATTGATCACTATACATTGAGTATGTGCAATCCCTGGGACCGAACCCATGACCTTGGCGTTGTTAACGCCATGCTCTAACCACTGAGCAACAGGAAACCTGTAATGACACGATATCACCAATGCATTATTGTGACTTGTATTACCCCATCAAGCCACCAGGGGGTGTGATTCACACGATCCTCCAACATCTCCTCAACCAATCCAGAGCATTTGAGTGCATTAATGGGGTGAAATTCACACAGGGTGGCTTTCATATTTTATTGGGCCAGCAAAAGAAATAGGACAAGACTCGCTGTAGCCAAACTGTTCATTTAGATCATCCGACTCTAGAGACGCGAGTCTGATGAGCACAAGCCCATTCAGAAAACTTAAACGGTCACCAAACACCACAATGTGTTTGGGATAGTGGAATGAGGTTCATCTAGGTCAATTTTTTAGATCATTTTCTTGCTCTGCATTTGTAAACGATGACATTGGAATATTGTAAACTGCGGTGTAGATGAGCAACACAGCATTTCTTGATTTTAACTGGATTCTTCTCACTGGTACGCAAACATAAATAGTAACTGGTATCAGCTGTAATGTGTGTTCAGCACTCACTATTTTGTGGAGTCTGACAGCTGGTACTCTCGGCGTCTGTCGTAGGCCTCTTGAATGCCTGGATCTGACCACAGCATCTTCACAGCGCTGATGTAGGGCTGGTTAAATGATGACACCTTCTCAATGTCCACATCCTTCACCAGCATAGCATTCGCCTGCCGTTCAGAGAAAACCAGCAGATTAACACAAACGCAATGACGGAACACAATGACACTTAAAAGCTGTACTGCAACAGATGCCCTTATCTAAACATCAGACTCCAGGATGTCCCGGGGGCTTGATTTATATGAAAACTAACCAATTTTAGCTTTTCTCTTTTTGTGACATGAAAGTCACATTAAAGCTTTCTCAGAAACCCTCTATACTGCTTTTATCATTTCTATTGGCTTTTCAGACAATCCAAACAAAGAGGGAAATTAATCATTTTGCTTGTGTGAAAATGATGCACATTATTTATGATATATTTAATGTAATGACTTATATTACATTAAAACTTATTTTGAACGTTTTAGAAATGTTCACTGTATTACCGTTACTGCCAGACTGTAAGAATGTTATTAAAGTTTGATGTGAAAAATGGTACATCATATGTGACCCGTACTGACCAAATGAGACACAATGAGCAAATGTTAAAAACGGAGTTCTTGTTATTTTTATATTCTCACTTAAAATATTTTTTAAATGATAAACGATTTGTTGGAATCAGACGAAACACTGAGGAAAGCTGCACCTGTCTGAGGAAAGATTTAGCAAGGAACACCTCTCAGAAAACATATTAAGATCATTTTAAATGTTTCGTTGTTTTTTGAAGCATTGGCATCACTAGATGAGGACTTAATTAACTCATTTTTGTGAAAACTGACATTTTTCACTTGTTTTGCCTGTAGCTCTTAATTAGCCTGTTCTCATTCTGACTCATTTTACAAGCACAGGTCACATATATGAAAAGAAAAACACAGATCAACGTAAACATGGCCGATATTATATTATATACACAATAGTTTCTATATTCCAATATAGCTGTACAAAATGAAAAATGACAAAAACTTAAATGGAAGTATTATGTAAGCGGGTTGCTTTTACGATCCGGCAGGCATTCAGAAAGATATCTGTTGTATTTATGTGTGAATGAGGCGAGTGAAGAGCACCGGTGAATAAATTTACACCACGAGTGTCATTCAGACAAACAGTCGAGAATAATATTTACACGCTGGCCTGTCATTCCGCTTTCCCAGAACTAAATGCAATAACACGTTCACTATGAAAACATTATGCAATTATTCACAATTCAACAACTTTAGTAAAACAATATATACTTTAAATATATTTGGCCCGGAGGCCATCTTTAAAACGCAGCTATTCAGTCATACAAGACCAAGTCTTATCTACTTACATGAGAGAAGACAGATATCTCTAAAATTGCTGACTAAAGTCACAATACAACAATTAACTTTCAACCAGCTGTTAATCCTGACATCCACTGTCTTACAAATTCTGAAGCTCAAACAGCACAACAAAATTTAGTAGGTCTCTCCAGCTACTGCATATGTGTCAGTTGTTTCATAACTGTTTATAAATAATAATTAAAATACATTAAATTAACAGCCTTATTAAAAAACAGCAGTTTAAAATTACACCTATTTAACAGTTTAAATATATAACCGTTCTCACCTTGTTCTGCTCGTACTTGTAGGCGATCTTCAGATTCTCCGTGGCGCGGATCATGGACTGCATGGAGGTGAAGATGTTCTGATACACCAGCTTGGTGAAGCCACGTTTGTCCTCGTCCGTGTAACCGGCGCCATGGATGATGCGCATCTGTTTGATGAAGGTGCTCTTGCCGCTCTCACCCGTACCTGGGGCAGAAGGGTCAAAGGTCAAAGCCCGGATCAAGACCACTGCACGTGTTGACGTGGGATGATCTAATCTGCTCTGTTTAGACAAGCGGATTAGTGTCAGTGTGAGTGCAAATCAGAACAAAATGTCTTCGAATCAATGCCAGAACATCTTATGTGATGTTCATTATGTGGGCAATCATACAATACAATTCATAATCTCGCGATCCATTTAAAAAAAACTACAAGGCAGAGAAAATTCTGTACACACAATCTACAACACACCTGTAACTTATTCGTTTGCATAAACAATTCTTGCCCATGCAAAACTCACTGCCACAAAGCCCAGGTGTTGCTATATGGTGGCTTAGGTGCTTTCAGTGGAATGCTCTGATTGGTTGCTTTGGCATCGCTAGGTGGCTGTTTATTGTGCCAAGTCCAAAGATCATAAAAACTTGTGTCTGAGCTATTCTTTCTTCAATGTAATCTTACAGATCTTTGTTTGCCTGTTTTATTTTCTGTCAGATAGAAATCTAAAGTCCTATCACATCGTCTTCAACATGGTGCGCACCCAGCTCACAATTTTAGGTTACAAGAACCTAACATCCCAACATCAAGTAACAAAAAACGTTACAAATGTTATGTTGAAAGTCTTTGAAAGGTTCAAAATGTTTTTAAACACTGTATTAACATTTTTTAATTCTGTAAAGTTTACAACATGTTCCACCAACTACCAACTAAAAATATCGGTTTTGAAACATAATATACAATATTAAAGTAATGGTCCACTAACATTACTGCAAAAACGGTTTACGATAACTTAAATTGCCAACGTTCCCTGTTAGCCGGGGTATTCCCTACAACAACTGAGCACCATACTGTAAGTCTTTTGAAGCCATGCGATAACTTACTGTAAGACAAACTGCTTTTGGGTTCTACATAAGACAGCAAGCCACACAGGATTAAATCAGAATTTAATTTTCTGAGCGTACTGCTCCTTTAACAATTTACATCTCCTAAACTACAAACCTCCCTCACAAACAAATCTCCTTGACTTTGTTTGGTTTTCCCTCTCTCTCCCTTTCGTGACATAACACCTCAGTTTGTCTTCTGTGTGACTGACTGGCTCTCCGAGTGAGAGTGTTTTAAAGGAAGGCCAGTATTTCGGAAGGGGAGGAGGCTGTAATCACCCCTGAAGCAGCAGGAGGCGAATCCACCAGCAGTTTTGTGTTTGTGTTGAACTGGCAAACACATCAAGCCGAATTGGTCCATTTTGATTCGAAAAAACACATTTTAAAATAATACGCTAGTGGCGTCTGCCTGTTCAGAACTCACTGCCACTATTGGTTGCTAGCATATGGTTGCTAAGGTGTTCTTCTATAGGGTTGCTAGGGTGTTCCGGGTGGGTGCCAGGTCTCAAAGTCTCTATAATATTTGAATCTCCTTCAATATAACTTTCAATAAAACTACCTATCCCTCTGTAAACATCTTGCGCGAACAAACATCAGTTAGTACCTGAAAAAATGACATTTAGCTTATTTAACTCCAATTATGTAAATGTTACATCTTCAGTTTTTAGAAAAATGTTTCACTGATCATTTAAGGGGCGTTTCATCTTTACAAACGGGGGAAATAGCACGTTTATTTAAATGAACCAAGTCTTTTAACAACGTGATAAATTGGCTTCATTCGCATATTGAGAATTACTTGAGAAACTTACCAAAAATTCTATTTATTGATCTGATATAACTCCCATTAATGAGGATTAACACTTCTCAACAAAATAGTTCCAGATTAAACGCTTCTCTACAGATACAGCAAAACTAGAGCAACAAACCATCATAATAAGAAACAAAGTGTTTTCTCTCTGTGGATTCATGCTAATGCAGATCACCATTAAACGTGCTGGCATGGACGAAATGGAAACAAATTAAGACACGTTGCATCCGAGAACTGAAGTGACAACACCCAAAGTGGACTGTCTTTCCAGAGCACAATGAAGTGTCAAACCCGGGCTGATTGTTCTGGGTCAGATCTGTGACTCTGCGGGGATGCAGCCGTGTGCTAACAGTGTGCTTCATTTGAAACGGGTCAAACGATTTGTACTGCTCATGCTACACAGGTGCTTCACTATACAACAATTACACATCATTCAAAACTCTTACTTAACC
>JAZGTJ010016743.1:0-12480 GCA_036877575.1 Botia almorhae
GGACCAAATCTTATGTGAAAAGCTTGCAAAATCATAAGATGATCTGATTTTAAATAATAGAATTAAAATGAACATCAGTTCTTCAGTTCACATCCAATCATAAATAAAGAATTTGACATTTCAGAAAATATAATAATTCTATTTTAATTATTTTTAATTATCTTAATTATGACATTATTAATGTTTTATCCCAAAACTCGCATTCGACTTCTAGTGACAGTGTTGCATTTCCTTGCATTGTGATTCAGTAATTTCCTTCATTCATGGAAATTACTCGATTCAGATTCTGACCTGTTAGACTTGGACATCAGGGTGAAGTCGATGCTTCTGCTGCTGCAGCTGTACTGCTGAGTCTTCAGCTTCACTTTCATCTGATCCAGAACATCTTTCTGGGCCTCTCGATAGCTTTGTTGGATCACGAGATACTGCAGACATTAGGGACAGAAGCGTGAGAATATGAGATATTACTGCAGCACCCTCAATGAAAACAATTACCTCACCATCATTGATCCATCTTCAAAAACTTTTACAAATAATACACTTTTAGAACTTTTAAACTAATTCAGAAATCTTCAGCTTGATTCGATATGAACACAACAGAGAGACACTTGAACCTGGTGTCTTTCTATTTCAGAAAGTGTTGTGTTTGTTTTTAGATGTAATAAGGAAGCCCTCGCACACTTTTTAAATCAGACAGAGAAAAACATGTATTCCTGCTCAGTGCTTGAGAAAATGGCCTACATCGCTTTAACGGAGATCAGTTATTGTGCAAAATATGAGACGATAAAAGAGCAAAGCCAATCAAATCTCCAGCAGATGGTTTTGATTTTTCTCTCTTTTCTCAACACTTTATCCCGGTCTTCTCTGAGTGGTGGGCACAGACGTCTGTAGAAAGGTCAGACGACATCACAACAGACAACATACTCTTATAATAAACAAACGCATGTGTCTCTCTTTCATTCCATCTACTGCATCAAACACCAGGTTCAGGCGCTTTGTGCATTTGGAAGAAAATAAAATGAATCTAACTAGGAGCTCTAGCTAATTAGTGGCGTAAGTGCAGCGAGCTCTCGTCTTCTGCCTCTGAGGAATTTGCCTTCATTTGCCTTCATTTTCCATTCACTCAGCGCGCGTGCTGTAGCTGTTTCAGGATCCTAATTAGTCAATCTCAGCTCACACACACAATCAGAACTGACACTCGTCTCCGACAAAAGCAGTTTCTGTGCTGAGCTTCAGCTGGAGTGGAGGACACTGTCAAGATGGACATTTGCTTCTCGTGTGCCTTGTAAAGGTGCCAGCTAACCATTTTAGATTATAAGAATATTTCCCTAACGTTTTCATTAAGTTACAAAAATGTTTTTTAGACATTGTATTAACATTAGTGCTTGGTTATAAAACACGATATTTACCCTTTAAATAATGAAATGATTACTTCTCTGATAGAAAGTTTAAATTCTAAACAGAAAAGGCGCGAGTTTCATACAATGACCCATCTTACAGATCACACATCACATAAAACACTGCTTTATTCCTCTACAAACGCTGCTTTAAATGAAACCAGAAGAGGGAACAAATGTTTGTTTTGACTGTTTCAGTGTGACCTGCTTCAAAAATCCCTCGACTTCAATTCGATTCATGCATATCGAGATGGCACACGACAGACGCGATGAAGATATTCTGAAAACCAGCCGAGAGATCCAGGCAGGTGTTACATGAGAATCCATTCATTTAGATCATTAACATTAGCCAGCATTTAATTAACAGACACACTAATTAGAAAATAATTCAACAACATAAAAAATCTGATCTCATTCCAGATCGCAAGGATTCTCTAAGGTTTGTGTGTGTGTGTGTGTGAGAGAGAAAGAGATGAAAGCAGTTATTTGTTGTGTTTGTTTCAGATGGTGAAGGAAGGGCTGCTGGTGGTCTGTTGTTCCACCGGGCCCTGAGAACTGAGTTTGAAATAAACGCCATCACACAAACCCCAACACCACCTACACACACTGAAAACTACTGCTTTCACACACACACACACACCATATTTTTAAGTTGGTAACCAAACACCAGTGGCACCCATTGACCTCCACTGTATGGACACAAAACCACTGAGATATTTCTCGAAATATCCTCTTATAGGTTTGTAATGACATGAGGGTGAGTACATGATGAAAATGTTTTCATTTTTGAGTGAATTATCCCTTTTAAAAGTGAACGGCCAATCAGATGGTAGAGCAGCGGGCAGGACTGTGAGCGGGCAGCGAGGGGTTAACAGCGAGGAAAATCTTAACTTGAGCTTCGACAGCTGCTAAACGGTCCTGACATCTCAGCAGCCTCTCTCATTCCAACCAGTAAAACCACCTTCAAAGTTGCTGTCAGGTAAATGACCTTGTGTTTCATTAACTGATAATTAAATGGATTTTTTCCACTAACGGATTTAATTAAAATGCTGGAAATATTGATTACCTCATCATCTCTTCTCCCCTCGGATGAAAAAAAAGGCTGGAGATCTGTTTATTTTGAGAGAGGAGACAAGTTCATTAAATTGAATCTCTGACAGATTCATAAAGGGCTTTCTACTATTTTTGCTGTCCAAGCAAAAAAAAAAATACGCAGGGTTGATTTTTTTTATGTTTGATGTAATTAAACTTAAGCAAAAATGAAATCGAAATAATATATTTCGAAATAATATTTAATTAAAATATCATTTCAAAATTAAAAATAAATTTCCTGTTTTGGTAGAAAGGAGAGAGACTGTCACATGCTGAAGACTGCCGGTCCTGCTGTGTGTGTGTGTGTGTGTGTGTGTGTGTGTGTGTGTGTGTGTGTGTGTGTGTGTGCGTGTGTGTGCGTGTGTGGTGAACATACATACAAACAGCAGTTGTGCCAGTAATCCTCACTGAGGTGGCACATTCAGTCAAAAGCTCGTGTATTACTGAACTAATCCATGTTTACAGAAACAGCACAAGGTTAGTTGTACATCAGTTAACCGGATTTACTCAAGCAGGACAAGACAACTGATCTACATCCTCTGTTGACAAACAAACAACAGTTTGAAATGAGTCGAGGTCATTCGGTGTGATGGGGCGGAACCGTTATATTGTAAAGAATACTGACTGCTGTCCCAAAGCCATTATCACTGACGCTCAGAGACATTGTAGAAGCTGCTACAGGGTCTCCTCGTCTGCTGATGGACAAACTAATTACACATGAAATCAAATATTTCTCAAAGTCAACAGTGTCATAAATAAAGTGCTTGCTATTGTTAAAAAGAAAGTGTGTCTGATAAGAGGCATTTTAAGATTCAAGACATCTTCCTTACACATAAACAGATGCAAGAAACTGACAAGTGACAACAAAATACAAAAAAATGACATTTCCTAATTTTTCAGTTTTAAAATCGAATAGTCCGTACTGCTTCTCTTTCGCTATCTGTCAGTCCTGACACCCCCATTAGAAACATGTCTAACGTGAGAGGAAAACTTCAGGACATGTAGCGATCAGCAATCCTGACGTCTCCAAAATGATCAAATCTGTATAAATATTAAATTCAGCAAACATTATGGAGGCAAATGTTGTCACAGTGCAAAAAATCATCATGGCCGAATGGTTCATTTCCTTTAAACATCAATGAAACAAGAGAAGAGAATGAAAGTAGCTTTGAGGAGAAGTGCAGACATCAGACCAGTGCTGGAGCTGGATCAGACCTCCAGCACTCCACAGACTCCAGTGTGTCTATAACGCTTCCATTATTAATAAGAGAGAGAGAGAGAGAGAGGGGGTTAATGCCAGTCTGATGTATATCAATTCTACTGAAGGCTGGTTAAATATTTATTGACAATTATTCCGTAGTGACTGAAGGCTAAGTGCTCGCTTCTGAGAGAGAGAATATAGAGACACGTGATTATTAATGTGCATTTCTCTAGCATGTTCCTCAGTTGATGTCTGCTTTGTATGTACGTTCACCACACACACACGCATGCACACACGCACACACACACACACACACAGCAGGAAGAACAGCCTAACACATATTGTATCTGTAAGCATACAGTTCATGCTTACGTTCACATACCCTGGAGTATGTGAAGAGAGCACATTCTCAGGTCTAAACATCTACTTAGTTTAAACAGCTTCTTTAGGGAAATTGTGCAGTCTGATTAATTAGGTATCGAAAGTCAAAGTGAAATGCCACATCAAAATATCACGGCCTGTCAGAACAGTTCAGCTCTAATCTCATTTCGACAGAGGAAACTCTCTAAACATGCACAGCTGTTGCGCAGACGCATCCACAGCACTGCAGAAATCACAGCGCGTGCTCTCATCTGCATCGTGTCTCTTTCAGGAAAGCTTTCTGATTCCAGTAATTACAGCCTGAAGTGATGCTCTTTGCTTCATTTTGATCCAACTGCCAAGTGTGCAATGCAGAATACAAAAATAATGAAAACTATTAAAATCTGGTTTATATTCCAGACTTTCTCAGGCACACGATACACAGAGTATGAGAAACACATGAAGTCTCACGGGAGGAGAGTTTGGCCGTAAGCAGAGGTTTATAACTTCATGTGTTTCTACAGCTGATTGGAGAAACCTCATGTTTTCACTCATCCTTTATAAACACAGAATGACAGAACTGCAGTTCATCTCCTGGTGGACTCTGAGAGTAGGAGACGGTACAAAAACACATGAACCAGTGGATGTAGAAAACAAACACAGCTCATATCAGCTGAGAGCAGAAAACAGAGGAAGTTACGAGATGCAAATATCACTAGTATCACACACTCACTCACTAATATCACACACTCACTAATATCACACACTCACTAGTATTACACACTCACTTACTAATATCACACACTCCTTCATTCCATTTAATTAGTAAGGAATATAACTAAATTAGACAGCATTCCCTGAGGATTACTGTTTGACCAGCATCCAGCCACTGTAAAAAACAGAAAGATGCGGTTGCGAGCATATGTTTTGGCTATAATAACAAACCATTATGGCTGTTAGAGAGAGACGCGGTCTGCTTATACACACCTTAATGGCATTCTGGGGACAGACTGTGTGTCTGTGCGCTGCGGTATATATTACTCCTCTGAGGGCCAGCATTGCTTATTTACGGCACATTTTTTAACCAAAACAAATTAACGACTGCAAACGGCACCTGTTGTCGTGAAGCGTCAGGAATTAATAGCGACCTGACGGCACTTTCCAAATATTTAGTCAGTGAGAAACATCAGAATAAAGTGATACAAACTCCCTGTGCCTCCATTTAGATGAGTCTATGGGCCGTGCCATGACCAGAGACTTTGAAAGCATTTGTTTGAGGTTTTGTGACCTGGGTGAAGCGCGCAGTATGCTTCAATAAACATACAGATTAAACTCAAAGATCATGACTAACGCATATTATTAAAGTACACAAACTTAAGGAACTTATAACTTATAACTTAAGGAACTTCTATCTATGCCACAGAAGCCCCGCCCTGATTTAAGACAGACAGAGATTTGTGACTCCTCGCGTGACATTCCCACAATCCTCTGGGCTGTCTGTGATGCATGTGATCATAACAGACACCTGTCAGATCTCTTTCTCTGCTAATTCACTGTAACCAAAGCACTGACTGATCACACTGATGCTGGTTCTAATTACAACAAAATCATTTAAAAGCTTCCTCATTACTTATGCCAACACACACAAATGGGAAAACAACAAGCATCTGGTTCACACAGGGAGTCTGAAATGCTGTACTACATACTTGCAGAACAAACGACTGAAACATTATATTCCACAAGTTCATTTACATACATGAATATTAAAATACTTTGCCATCTAATTAGCAACATCTATAATGTCACATTTTTATAATTTTTGCTTTCTTGTTTGAGTCCAATAAACCGAAACTGGCTAAACCAATGGTATGCGGCTGGGGGCGGGACTTACACTATTTAACTAACTGTTATACAGTATATATATATAGAGAGAGAGAGAGAGAGAGAGAGAGAGAAAGAGGCGTTATGGTTTTCTACAGATGAAGCAGAAGAGATACTGACAGCAGATGCAGTAAAGATTGCGCCCTGGTGACGCTGGCGCTCTCGGGAGAAATGCAGCCGAGATCAAGCTGTTCCTAAAGCTGCTGCTGTCACACGCTCTGCAGAAACACAAACATGTCGTGCTGCTCCTGCCAGGCCTCACTCTCTCCGCCCTACACACGAACACAGCAGCTAACTGCAGCACAATTAACCAATCACAACTGACAATTAAACAATGAGAAATAACTGCGCCTGCAATTACACAATAAGAGTAAGTCATTTCTACCCAAAAGTCTGCAAACCTGACAAATCTGAAAAAACTCCTTTTGGGGACCTTCTCATTTGTAAAAAAAAAAAAAGCTACAAAAATATAGTTAAAGTTTTTTTTATGGTAAAAATGCAAACGTTTTATGTTAGGGTTAGTTTCATATATAAAAGGCTTTTGATGATGGAGCAGATAAACTGTCAGGGACAGAGCGGCAGACAGATGGAGATTTAAGCCAGGGAAATGGAGAGGTACAAGGGCTGAAGTATGTCCAGGTGAGTGGCTTTACCTTTGAGCTGTCGTGATGACTGTTGACTTCCAGTTCCTCGCGCTTCTCGCCGGACAGGATGTGGGATTTGATTGTGTCCAGTGTGCACAGCAGCCAGCTGTGTTGACGACGAATCTGCCTCTGCAACTCCTGCCACTGGCAGGAGATCATATGAAGCATGTCCCGCAACCCTGTACACACACAAACACCACTTCTGCAATTTAACCATTTAACAAGACTCACCCTTAACAATCACACACACACACACACACATTACCAGTATTAACACTCACAGCATTACAAATGCTAATATATGCTATAATCACCACATCATCTCAATCACAAACATTATCTTGAGCTAAACAACATTATCTTGAGCTAAACAACATACAAGATTGGACAAGCTCCATCAGAATCTCTTTCCTTACAGCAGCTAATCAGCAAACGACGGGAAAACATTCTCTTCCAGCCACTGAGCCGGACTGAGATCTGAGAGTCTGAGCACTCAGTTAATCCCCGAGTATTATGGGATGTTTCTGTATTCTAAACTCATCATGTATCCGACGGAGACCATCAGCATCTCAGCCTCGAATCCTGTTTGGTTACAGTAATTAAAAAGCATAAATTAAGATGAAGGCAGTGGAGAGGAACGCCGGGCTTTGGAGGTGTGACCCTGCATTGTGTCAGGATCACAACTCTTGCTGTGGCCGACAGAGTTCCAGGATGAAGGTGCTACTTATATCCGCAGAGTGATGCTGTCTGCTGAGTTGCTAAGATACGAGTAATACTGGTCAAGGTGAGAGGTTGGATTTGCTTCTAATTACAATACCGAATACATCCATAATGACACATCACGAAAAAAATGATTCAAGAAGGACAGATTAAAAGAAAAGAATGAACAGATTCTTGTTCTTTTAAAATTAACCAGTGTTATATATAATTCAAAGCTTGTGACATCACAACCACATGAATATACAATCACATTAAAGGTGCAAAAAGAGATTTACAATAATCTTCTGAAACATGCTGTTAATACAACACAGTTGTGTTATGGTGTTGTGTTGACAGGTGTTGATCGGTCCAGTCCACTTGTTTTTCCTCATATTTACACAGCCAGGACTATGTGCAAACAGCAAATGTTCGTATGAACCAACCAATCAGTTTTTTAGCAACTTGTGATGAACAATTTTCCATGTTATTGTTCTTTAACATGAAACTACAACAGTTTAGGTGCAAGAGACCTTGACTTATACGTGAACTTCAGGATAAAACAAAACATTGTCCAAAGCACACAAATCCTAACAGATGCACTTTCAGAAGCTCCACAGTAGGTGGGGTGTAAGATGTAGGTGTGAAGGTGGATGTTTGTATTTGTGGAGTTGTAGGGGAGCTGTAGAGAGAGAGATTGAGTGAAATGAGGGTCTGCACTGGCCCCTGCCTCCTCAGCCTGCTGTTTTTAATTCCGGCGCTCCTCATGGATGTCACAGATTATTGGGCCCGCTCTCGTTTCCACACCTCTCTCTCCACTGTGTTCATACCGCATGTGAATAGACGTGAGATCGCCGGTTCTGAAGCGCTTACTTGAGGATTTATAAGCTCTGAAGGTCGCTATGTTAATACAAACATTAATAATAAATGTGTGGCTGGGCAGAACTGTACCTGGTTTGTGGATGGTGATGAGTTCCAGAAGATGTCGTCCCTCCTCCAGGAGACTGTCTTTCAGAGCGCTGTGACTGTCCACACTCAGTTTAAAACTCTGTTAACACACACGAAACACAAAGCATGACACCTCAGCTCATGAGAAATAACATCTCCCCGTCTGTCCTCTACAGGCTTTTTCAGATCTTCTGCTACAAGAACACCTTCACATGCATATTTAATATATATTTTATACAAATGTTTAGTAGATGATTTTTAAGCATCAATTATGTCAATTATGTCTTACTGTAGGTAAGAAAAAACAGCAATAAAAGCATCAAGCTATAAACTTTACATGGATGACAAAGCTCAGATAATTTGGTCCTCAAGAAATGAGAAATGTTTGTGCTCAGGTTAAAATGTCTCACAAACTTCAGAGGAGACACAAAGATCACAAAGATCTTTTAATCACGAGTTGAACCTGAGAAGCAGAAACCTGTTTAATGTCATTGATGTCTAGAGGACACGGGTAAGTAAGATCTCACTCTGGATTTTACAGGATCCAGTGAGACACATGAAATCTGTGGTCATGACCCTGCAGTTCTGAAACACTCATAAGTGTAAATGCTTTAGCACAGCGATAACAAACATCATGTTTTCACACACAACCGTTGAACACCCTTTAGTACAGTCACTGACCTCAAGTGAACACTACTCACAAATCCTCAGAGGAATGAAGCTCATCTCTCTGTATTTGTCAGAGTTGATCTGCTATCCGCACACTGCTGAATTATTCACAAACAGCAGCCGTCCGTCTAACCGTCAAATGACGTTATAAAAGTCGAGCCGTTGTCTCCCACACTCCTGCCCTCCAGAAAATGACCTCAGGAGCCCACACTACTAAACACTCCATCTCACTCTACAGCTCTGTTCCAATATCTCGTCAACTGCCCTATGTAGGCAGCTACCTGTTAAGGAGACTCCATTCACAACTAACTCAACAGTTTGTCGATTACATGCTAAATATCATGACCAACATGAAACGGACATAAGCAAAAGCTCACGCAAATGAGTAAAAATCAAACTCCTAGGAGTTCGATGTAGGAGTTTTCTATGTAGGCAGCTCACTAGTTTCCTAAACACAGTCCACCTCTCTCATAACAGTGTGTGTGTGGCACTCAGTGACTTAAAGCATTCATCAGTTCTGAACTCCTAACCGTGTGTGTGTGTGTGTCTCCCAGCAGGCCAGTAGTTTACTCTGACGTCTCTTATTTCAACAATGGCCTTTTCTTCCCCTCACTAAACCCCACCAACACTCGTCTTCACTTTCTTTTCCTCTTCTCAGCCTCCAGCAGGTGCAGCACGTGATAAAACTCTGATGTCAGCAAACTCAGCAAAACCATCCTCAGCTTTGATTCTCACCTCTTCAGATCTCCCTCTACCCTGTTTCACACCATTACTGAGCTTTCTGATCGGACCAGCATCACGGAAGGGAAGTTTTCTCACCTTTAGCTGCATGATGGACGGACAAATGGACTGTCTGTCTACCTGACAGATAGATGCCAGACTCACTGCAGTGTGAAGTTCCAATATCAGGTGAGAGAATGTATCACTCATGACAGACATGAGAGGATCTGAGAAAGGTTCATTTATGACCTGTGATACAGGCTGAAATTCATCACAGTGCTAAACACCTTTAAAATGAGTCAAAAAAGACTAAAGACAAAAAAAGACTAAAGCAGACTAAACGGACATCTATCACTCATATCATAATATTTTAAAAATCTGACAAAAGCAGGTGACCCAGCCAACAACTCTGTTACAAGCGAGCATCAGTTTCATCATCATCATCATCATCTTTACCTTGACAATCCCAGTTTTGAGAGAAAATCTGATGTATTTGATTAGATCTTACTTTGAGTTCCCTAATGATAGTACATCCAAACGTTTGAATAGAATACAAATCCAAAAAAGAAAAGTGAAAAAGAGAAAAGGAAATCTCAAATGTGTCTCATAGTTTCAGTGAAGAACCAGCGGTGACCAATTGAAAATGGCCATTTAGTTTTGGTTAATCAATAGTTATTTAACAGTAATTTACGTGAAATGTGAGTTTTTATAGTGAAGATATTGTTGTACTTACGAGGTGTGTTTCCAGGTACAGTTTGAGACAGTCAATATCCACACGAGGTGGAGTCCAGTTCTCTGTGGTTTCTAACGCATCTCTCAGCCAGCAGATGAACTCATCCAGCTTACTGATGAAACCCTGCAAGATCACACCAATAAAATCACACACATTCTGAACTGAAACAACCGTTTCATGACCCGTCACTTCACATGATATCTCAACAAACAAATACATGTTACACCAACACCACAAACTCAACACAACTTCACAGAAAGTGTTTCGATAAGGTTTGAGAAAGTAATACAAGCTTTGCAGCTTGAGGGAAAGTCACGCTGATGCGCTTGAACTGCTTTTTCAGTTCCATGTGTGCGGTGTGGAAATACTGCCATCTGCTGGATGTCGCATTTACACAGATGTAAATATATATATATTCCCCATCTTCAAAACTATTTAAAACATTAATCATAGAATAACACCTACTGTTTCACTTTCCTTTTAATAAAGACTAGGCAGTATACACTATACTGTGAAATATTCAGTACAGTAAGTAGTTAATACAGTCTTAAACACAGACTTTGAAGCAGTTCTGTATTAATACTGTGGTGAGAGTCTTACCTCTAACTTTCCCCAAACATCCTGATAGTTCTCCTGCTGCTGAAGGTCTTCCATCAGCTGCTCTATCAGTGGTGTGCACTGCATCATCATCTTTGGTGCACTGGATCGCCCGCTTCTCATATTTCTTCTGCCAGATTCGGGTGTACTCCTCACACCCTCGTCCTCTGACAGCAGGTCACTGAGGGGTCCGGACTCAATGCTCTCATCCAGAGAGGGCGCCACATCACTGGAGGAGGTCGGGGAGAATCTGCCAGCAGGGAAATGTTTTCTATAAGGCTGAAGCAGGAGATCGCTGCTGCTCTCCCACTCCGGGTTAACCTCGGTAAGTTCCCAATCATCAACATCCTGTATGTTCTCCTGAAAGCATGTCTGTGGAAGAGCCTGAGCCAGGCTTTCCAGCTTCATCGCCAGCAGCTCCGTCTTTCTGAGCTGAGAGGGAAGAGCAAGGAACTCATCCGAGCCGTACCAGTGTTCATTAGGGCTGCCCAACCTGTTGGAGATGCCCGAAGCGTTTCGGTTTGGAGAACACGCATTGGGAATGCGATTGTCCGGGCTGGAGGAAATTTCCTGGTGGTCGTGGTCTGAGACGTCCTCTCCTGAAGATGGTGGAGGGCTGGAGGAGTCGCTGTAGGGCTGCTTGCCTTTGGAGGGTGTGGACTTTAAACTCATACACATGCGCTTCTGCACGTGTGATCTCTGCACGGCCTCAGATGAGCACCACTCGAGGGGAATCAGGGACTCGCTGGGCACACTGGGTCTCTGAAGAGCAGCTTGATGACCCACCTCCAAATTCCACCTATTTGTGGCCTGAAGACTCTCGTAGGATTGACTCCCGTTACCTGGGTAAACAGATTCCAACTCCAGCCAGAACTTGGAGCGATCGTGTGGATCTAAAAGGGAAGGTGAGCTTCTGCTCATCTCAGCCTGAAACTGCAGCGATCTAGTGCATTTCAGCTCCCCATCACCCTCCAGGTACATGGGCTTCTTAGACAAGGGCTGCGTGGGGGACTCGTCACTCCTAAAGCCACCCTGAAGTGGGCGTTTGGAAAGACCGAGGCTGCTGTCCTCTTGTGGGCTCACACCCTGCATTGCGTCAGCTGGTGCACTGGCCACAGGGCCACTGACCGTCTTCTGAGTGATGGCTCCGGGCTCCTCTGGAGGCGGGGAGGACACCTGGTGCTGTCTAGAGGCTGCAATGTTGAGGAGATCCACACTCTGAAGCAGCTCTGGAAAGTCCTGCTCCAGCTCAGGATAAAGAGAGCGTGGCCCTCGGCCTTCCGTGTCTTCGACTGGACTGTAGTCACTCAGTTCATAAGCTGTGATGCCACAATCCAGAGAGAAGTAATCCTGACTACACTTAATGGTCAGCTGACCCGAGTCGTCCACTTCTGTCAGAGCGTCCAGCCGAGCCTGTCAATAACACACACCACAGAAACACCAGTAATTACTGATCTACAAAGTCTCTGTTTATCACTCCACTTTAAAATCAATTTTGCATCTGCAATCTTTAACTGTAAGTGTATTTCTGTGCTGTGTTCC
>JAZGTJ010016744.1:0-12480 GCA_036877575.1 Botia almorhae
CTGTCTCTGTACATTAAACTGTGACAGCTATAGCTTTAGGTAGCTATAACAAGCTATACAAGGAATGTAAAAAACAATTTCATAGTCAATGCTAAGAATCTCATAATACAGACATTGTCATATTAAATATTTGACACATACAGATGTGCACAAGAACATCTGTTCCACATCTCTTGATGTCTAAATGTTTTAATGTTTTTCAGTAGTAAGGATTGTGACACTGTAAGGAAAAACATGTCCCCGACGTCTCTTCCAGTGTGATGTCACACAAACAACTGTTGAAGGACAGCTGGCGGAACATCTGCGGCCTGCAGACTCTGGAGTAGCCGCTGGACCGTGGCCTTTCTTCCGTTCCTCTGCATCCACATCACCAGACCCGCCAGCACCTGGCTCTGAACCGCAAAGGGGTGGTCAGCACAGCAGCGGTAAAGATCCGCAGAAGAAAGGCCCAGGTCCAGCAGGACAGACTTCCACTCGGGGCCGAGACGTCCAGCCAGATGATTCAGCTGCAGAGTGGTTGGAACCGTCGAAAGGATGTGGTCAGGAACACCACAGTGAACTGAAAACAAAGATGAAATAAATTACAATTGAAATGCAGTACGTCACACATGATCTGTATTACAAGCAGTACAAAAAAGAAGACCTCTTACTGTAATTTCTGAACAAGTTCCATTTTAAAAAACATTTGTCTGAATAATTTTATGAAGCTCGATCTCAGTAAATTGGTTCTTGATTATCACCATTTCCTCATTCTCAACTAATGGCATACAAGTGGGGGCGGGGCTATCTGTCTGTCCAACTAATGAGAGATGGACAGCTTTAGAAACCCATTATAAGCGTTGTTTTAAATTCTGAATTTGGTGACACTAGTGGCACAAAAATTACACACTTCAGTTTATTGGAATTGTTAAGTGGAATCAGAACAGGAAGCAAAAACATTAATCATGTATGTGTCTATGCTCTCCTGGATTAATGCATTTAGGTTGCCACTTAAAAGCTTCAGATGAAGAGCCACATGTGTAATTATGACCTCAGAAACCTGGAATTTAAATATAACTGAGAAAAACATTTAAATAAAACGTATTTAAATAAAACCTTTTTATATTGGTAGAGAAAAACAACAGCAATATTAAAGAAACAGACAACCTTACAAAAAAAGGATCAACAGCCATTCCTGTTAAACATCCACTCCATTTTTGAGGTGGTGACATCAACATCCAATCTTTTCTGCCTGCCGTGCGCTAAAGACATGACATTGTTTTTGTCCAAAGAGAATAAAGATGTGCTTTATTTGAGTAGTGGGGATGAATGGAACAAAGGTCAGTTTGACAGTTTGTTTTGAGTGTTCCCAAATTCTTCACTAAATCAAGGACGTCCATTGATTTCTGCGGTGAAGTGACAGAAGTGGCCACGCTAGGCCATGAAAATAACAACTCTTTATATCTAGGGCAGGATATTCACATGCTTGGAGCTTGTGTTCAATGTCGTCTCAGTAGAATTTAACACGACTTTAATGGGCATTTACTGTAAGTAATTAAAAGAAAGTCTTTTCTGTTTACACAGGCCATGACATGAAGTTGACCTACACACATCTCTGACATTTGCTCTAAAAATGCTTTTAACAGCAAACTAGCATTCGATGAAGTGTTTCATTCTTTTGTTAGTCAAAATCTGTCTTTAAAAGTAAAGAAGTTAGAAAAGTGAAAAAGTGTAAACACTGTGGCTTTGTCACGACATTGCTGTTTGTTTGAGCATCCAGACCAACCTGACACTTCAAAATAACACTGCTCAACCAATGGTGTCAATATGGGTGCAGGTTGTTTTTTTAGTCGAATCAATGGCAAACAGCGAGTGTTTTAGAAACCTGTTTGAACACATTTATTTTATTTTGCTATTTATTTTCGCTATTCTACTGTATTTATTTAAATTTTCTCACTGATAGAGGCACTTAAACACTAGAAACAGTAATTCCTCTGTTGGGATTTATATATTTTACGATGTTTTCCCCCTTCCTAGGGCTTCTAGCCCTCAGAGACAAAAGAGATTAGTGTGTCGAGGTGACCCAACCATCAGCAATAATAAACATCCCAAAGAGAATTTTACACAGCAAGTGCTGGTTTAGCAAACAGAGGGTGGTCTGATAAACAGCCAACAGGGGAATAACAGAGCATATCTGTGATAATACTTTAACTGATTAGTGACACATGGGTAAGTGGGACACAGAGAAACAGAAATTAAAGATGATAAAGTAACGGTACCCTTACGACATAAATGTTTTGCATCGACAGCTGATATAAACAATGATGAGAACATTTTTTCAGAACAATGAAACGTTAAGAAAGAGTTTTAGTTTGGGAAACTAAATCCATTATTTTAAATTCATGAAATGAAAAGAAAGAAAAAGAAAGAAAGAAAGAAAGAAGGAAGGAAGGAAGGAAAGAAAGAGGGGGGTGCTCTGCAAAAACCATTCCCTGGGATTCTGTGAAAAGCTTTGCTTTCTGGGAATTGTTTCTTTTTTATAGGATAGAGCATTCCAGCCTCAATTTCCATGTGTACATGTGGACACTTAACTCTAGACTGTTGGAGGGAACAGAGTGCACACTTTAAAGAACGTAAAAAATGCAGAACCCTCCATCTGATGAGGTCAATACCCTACGCTGAAAACAGTGTGATCTATGATATACAGTATATTTAGCTAATCCATCTCGGTTCTGTTTAAAGAAACGTGTGCATATGGTGCTCAGCAGCCCTGAAATGTTTACAAAATTAATTAAACATCCTTTTAAAAGGATGCTATAAAGTTGAAATATTTGAAATAAAGTTATTATAAGCCCATAAACATAAGCAAGCATATCTGCGTTTGCGTGACAGTGTTTCTTTGTGTGTGTTCATTTGGATTTCCTGAAAAGCTTATCTCTCTCTCTCTCTCTCTCTCTCTCTCTCTCTCTCTCTCTAGGAAAAGTAAATGTATTAATTTTGGGGAGGGTGATAGTGAAACACCCACACGGCCTTTAGGGAACAGCAAGCTATGCTGTATCTCCAGAAAATTCCACGAAATCGCTCAGTAAACCTTGCTTCTCGGCAAGCATGACGTCAGCAGCTAGTTTACTTACATTTAAAAGAGAGTAACAGTTTTGGTTAGTTTACTTGATTCTGAAACATCAACAAACACGTATCCATCCATCAAGGATAACTATAAACATCTAACATGATCCTGCAGGCTGAAGGCCTAACCCATTATGTATCATCACATTGTCCTTCACAGTGACATGAATAGTACAATGTCCACTTCTCTTGTTTCCTACTGAGGGGGGCTGGGGGGAGACCAGGGTTCATTGAGGACATTTAGGTTGTAAACACAGTACAGGTACTACAGATGTGTAAATAGATCATGTGATTCACATTTTCAAAACATGCTTTGGAACATCATAGTAAAGGTGTGTAATTAAAAAATATATGAATACACACACACACATGTACTGTATATACAGTGCTGCTTGAAAGTTTGTGAACCCCTTGAGCTGTTCAGAGATTTCTGTTATTTTACTATAATTTTCTTATTTTATAATCACCTGCTCTTTATAAGTTAAATGTCAGATATATGTTGATCAATTGCATATGTTTGTTTGAAGGGAATTTTTTGAGTAGCCAATAAAACTACATGAAAGATTGAATTATTGTATGTGCAAAAGTAAGTGAAGCCCCAGCTGCATTGGTAAAGTCAAGTAGGTAACCGATTCAGGTGAAACACATTTGGGTGCTTAATTAATTAGTTAAGCAGACCAATCAGTAGACATCCTTAGGAAAGTGGTTAGGCAACACTGATTAAATAAGAGAGGAAACCAACCAAACCACTGTAGTGCCAAGGAGTCAAACAATGCCAAGAGAAAAGGAGATATCTGAGGACATCAGGAAGAAGGTGGTGACAGCCCATCAGTCTGGGGAAGGCTATAAGACCATCTCCATGAGATTCCAACTCCATCCATCCACTGTAAGACACATCATCCACAAATGGAGGGCATTCAACATGACCACAACTCTGCCTAGAAGTGGACGCCCATCAAAACTATCATTAATAAGCACCAGAAAAATAATAAATGAAGGCAAACCCACACATCACCTCTAGAGAGTTGCAGACCTCTCTGGCAGCATCTGGGGTAAATGTACATGCGAATTTAACAGACATGACATTTATTGGAGGGTTGCTAGAAAGAAGCCTCTGCTCTCAAAAAAGAACAAAGCTGGCTATTTCTTTGCAAGAGAGCATTTGGACAAACCAAAGGCCTTTTGGAAGTCCATTCTTTGGACAGATGAGTCCAAAATAGATTTATTTGGTCATAATCAAAGCCGCCATGTTTGGAGAAAAGCCAACACTGAATTCCAGGAAAAAAACCTCCTCCCAACAGTGAAGCATGTTGGTGGAAATGTGAAGGTCTTGGGCTGCTTTTCTGCCTCCGGGCCACGGCGACTCCATATTATTCAGTGCCACCTGAATTCTTAGACCTATCAACAAATTCTTGAAGAGAATTTTCAAGAATTTGAAGAATCTGAAGCTGGACCAAAAATGGGTGATTTTTGGGTCAAGCAAATCCACCAAGGAATGGCTTAAAAGAAAGAAGGTACATTGTTGATTGGCCTAGTCAAAGTCCGGATCTCAATCCAATTGAAATGCTGTGGCTAGACCTGAAGCAGGCGGTACATACCAGATGTCCTTCCATCCTCTCTCAGCTGACTGAGTTCTGCAAGGAGGAGTGGGCAAAAATCCCCAAAGACAGATGTGAGAGACTCGTCTTCAACCAAACGTTACAGAAGACGTTTGGTTGACGTAATGACTGCAAAAGGAGGTGCCACAAGCTACTAAATAAAAAGCTTCACATACTACACGTCAGATTTCCTGTTTTTGTTAGATTAACCCCTTTTATTCAATAAATATTGACACTATATATTTTTTCACAAAGGGTTCACAAACTTTCAAGCGGCACTGTATATACATATATACTAATATATAAAACCTTTTCAAATTTGTGCTAAATTGACCATTAAAATTAAATTAAATTAAAATATACAACTTTCGAGTGGTCTGGCTCTCTCTATAATATATGTCATATATTTAACTGTATAATTAAAAACAAATTACAAATTGGTTTTCCATAATTCCATTCCTGTCTTTATTTTATACCTCATTCATCTACTTGCGACCACAATTTTGCTGCCAAGGTAAAGAATTCCAGTTTGATAACTGGACGTACTCAAGGCTGAAAATAGCACAGATTAAAAGATAAGATTTCCAATGGAAATTTCCAGTCAGAAATATGTGGAGGACTAGATTTCTGGACTGGGCATTTTGAGTGTAAACTATGACAGGAATACTCAGATTTTGTTAAGAAACACATCATATTCAAAGAAAACAATTTTTTGGAAAGGATAATAAATAATGACACAAGGTTAACTTAAAGACAACATATTGATAATGGTGGACAAAATAATTTTGTTATGATTCAGATGACTGACATCAGTTGACAGTTGAAGCCATAACAGGGAAATTGTTGGGAAGATTATAAGGGCCCTGATTTTCTATTCAACCCGAGACATTGTCCCAAGTTGAACCTGCAACCCGAGGTTGTCATCATGTTGTCTTTCATATCAAGCTCTTTGAAGTGCCGCTAATGGAGGACCATAATTCAAACAATAACAAAATAAAAAAAATGAAGATGCAAAACTGAACTAATCCTTGTTTGCTCCTGTGTCCTTAAAAGACCTCGTAACCTTTGGCTTTGGTCACACAAACAGTTAGATAAACTGCTCTAGGTTTGACTAAACTGGCTTTGGGCATTAAAGACACAGTTCAGCCACAAATGAAAGTTGTCATTATTTACACAACCTCATGTCATCCAAACGTTTCTATTTCTTCTATAGATCACAAATAGAGACATTCAGCAGAACGCAAACACTGCTCTTTTCTGTACAATAACAATAAATACTGACCAGAATAAAACAAAACTTTATTTTTCTGTAAGAGGCCAATTTTGTGTGAGATGAAAAACATCACACACTAGTTATATGGACTATGTTTATGGTGTTTCCAACATAACATTTTTTTACACTTGACAGATCCTGGTCACCATTCACTTTCAGTGTATGCAAAACAGAAGCATCTCCTTTTGTGGTCTACAGAAAAGTCAGGTTTGCAACATGTGGAACATGAGGAGAATTAAATGGTTTAATTGAATAAAAAAAATGAATTATAACATTTTTGCATGCACTGCTCCTTTAAATCTGATCTGAAGCTTCCCATCAATATATCCCATTCCTGTCCATCATTACACACTCTGTCCCTTGTAAACCTCTGCTTTTCTCCTTTCTTCATACGGGGGGCATTTAAATAAATATCTAACAGATGCAGCACACTCAGGAACCAGATTTGGATTTTACAGGCCAGCTGGAACGGGTCGGCACTGCAGCGCTGCTCAGAGCTTTCAGATTCTGACAGGAAGACTCTGCTCAAGCCAATGTTCCTGGAAATCAGACTGTACTAGAGATGGGTGGAGAAGAGGGAGGAGGAGGCGAATGTGATGTTCCAACCAAAACAAATGAACAGCACTGCGCTTTCTTTATCAAAAGCAAATTATTCAAAAGCAACTCTGTCCGCCTGTGGATGAGGTGGAGAAGGGGGGAGTTGCATGAGGAGATAAGTACGGCTTTGCCGAAATTGCTTAGATAAACTTGTTTTCTTTAAAATAGTTTACTTAAACTGAAAATTCTTATTTACTTCCGAAACCTGTCCTGTTATTGCTTTTATTTTTTGTTACAATAACAGCTCATAGTGAACAGGTACTCACTATGAAACAGTCAAGATTATCAATGAATTAAATTTCAGACTGTTGTTACAAACTTTAAAACATAATAGGGCTGCACAATACATTGTAATTATTAAAATATTGCAAATTTGGTCCACAACATGTCACAATACACATATCATAATCATTTCCAATAATTAAATGATTTATTACTTATTAAGTTTCGTTTAGTCAAAGTTGTATGCAGACGCAGATAGAACAGAAGCTGGTACAGCTTGTTATATGCACTATAAATTGTTGCATGTCAACATCTGCGGATAGATTCCTCAAATTATACTTTTGCATTCCACAGAAATTATAACAGCATACAGGTTCGGAATGAGAAAAAGTAAATAAGAGAATTTTCATTTTTTGGTGACCTATACCTTTAACAAAGCAGGTCAGGCAGTGATACAGTCAAATAACATACCGATAATAAAATATGTTGCTATAGAGAAAAAGAATTGTAAATGAGAGGTTTACTGACATATGCTGTCAGATTAAAATGATGTTCTGGATCAGTTCAGTTCTTGAGCTCTTTTACAGTCTTTGCAGGTGACATGGGTTTACATCATAAAAGCAAACACACAGAACAGTGTCAGATTTCCAAGATGAATCGGCAGCTGCCAGGCATTGAAGAGTGCTACTAATAACGCATAGAGGATTGACTTGAAGATTTAAGACAACCCAAATACAGCTGTGCAAACAAATGACACTTAAATCAGGCTGGTCTGATGAGGAATAATGGTGGACATGTGTTACTGATCAGGTTTTTTATGACTTGTGTGGATCTGGTTGTCTGTTTGGATCAATCTGATGAATCTTTTTTTACTCTCTGAGGAGAGTAAAAAAAATCTATTGTTGTGTTTGAGAATCTGTATGACTGTTAGATCCCCTGGGGGTCAAGATCTTATACAAGCCAGGAAAAATGACCAACAGGCAGTAAATCTGTTCATTACACTGTTGATTTTCAATATTTTTTAGCATTCTGAAAATACTCAATATTTATGTACTTGCCCTAAAATAGTTTTAAATTAGATTAGATTTTAAAGTAGATTTTTTTAATTTGACAAACCATCACTTTAATCCAGCAGTCACTATAACCTAGTACATGCAAAATATCAAATGCAAAAAAAGTGAAATACAGTACAAATAGAGTTAAAATAATCACTGCATATTTTCTACACTTTTTTCACTATATGATTTAAATATACCAATATAGCAATACTATAACAAATAATAAGCAGTAATATTTCATCTGCTTCTAAAATATTTAAAAACATGAAAAATGCCACATTGCTACTTCAACAACTATTTTGATTATTAACTATTTTTGATATGCAAGCAAATTACGAATAAATTACGAATGCTTTATTTATACGAAGCCATTTTGCAAGTTTAAACCACACAGACATAACCAGAACCATCACAGAACTAGTCCAACGACACAACCTTTAGGAAACGTAATTGTAATATTCACAACATTGCTTAAATTTATATATATTTTAATTAATAAAATTATGAAAAATATAGTTTACAAAATCTAAAATGTATAAAACTTCACAATGTAGACAAATTGTGAAAATCTGAAAATCTATGGCTCATCTCTACTCTGAACATGCTAACTTGTGCTATGACGAAGATAGGTTAAATTTATTTACAGAGGTTAGCCATAGTATATATAGCTTTGTAAATTCAGAACCTTCTACTCAGGTGTCATTATTGTGACAACCCATATGTTTCTCCTAAATTAAGGGCAAATTTGCACAGATTTACCTAAAGCCAGCAACTCATAAATAAACATGCAGATAAACACGACCTACGAGTGCGCAAATGGTCTGACAAATGAGGAAGCCGTGTCCCCTTTTGACTTACGTACACAGCCAGTGAAGTAGCTAATCAGATGCCTATTCAGCACAAATAGGCTTGTTAGGGATTGTGCTTCGTTAAACACAACCAAAACATGTGTGTTTATTAACATGCCTGTGATGCAGCAGATTAGGTGTCTGTCACAGCGACAGAGATTAAATTAGAAAAACACGTTTCCATGCCAACAGAATGACATCATTTGCTGTTAAGATTCAAGTTCATGGAAAACAAATTTTTAAGTGGAAATGGAAACACAAAGCGTTGTGATTATTCGTGTCTATAAAGGCCTTTTTGGGGACAATCCTATTAGGCTAAGAAGAGTCTCAAATTAAAGCGAGGAGCCACAGTAAGTGTGATGAATGTCGGCTGAGGGTAGAGCTTGTCCTCGACTTCCTAGAAATTCGCTAGCTCGCCTCTTTTTTTCCTTATTTCTTTTATTTCCCCCTTTTACTTTTTCTAGCCCCACCCATCCCTCAATTTATTACTATCTTAACCTCAGAAAGTCAATAAAATCTTTAGCGCAGTAACTGGAGACAGGAGGGAGAGAGAGAGCAGCCAACAAATGGCTTTGATTATATTTTTCCTAGAAAGGAGGATGCTCAGCAAGAGTGCAGTGCCTCAGCGTCTGTGCCAAGAATTAATGCAGCTTTCATGGAAAACCAGGGCAGCGTACCAAGCTGGCCTAGCCTTGAGAGATTCAAAACACAACTTTAGCCTTTTTTTACCTCTTTCTCATTCTGTTTTTCTTTTTTACTTGAGGGAATGGGGTTTGGTTTTTGAAAGGTGTTCTGGGGTTTGGTTCACTACAGCAAGTACACACTATAAAGGGGAAAATGTGACTGGGGGGGTTGTTAGTGGGTGTTCTAAAAAACATAAAATGCATAATAAGCCCTCTTTCAGCAAAACAGCAGCTGGGATATTGGCTACGAAAATATACGTCGTGCGCGCTTTTGTTTGGTTTCATTTGGCTAAACATCGATTGGCATGTAAATAATGCATGTCACTGACTGTATATATGCAAAGACAAAGGTTTTAGAGGTTTAAAAGTCCAAATCATTTGGAAATGTGTTATGCTTTATGTACATTTGGTTTAAATCCTTTGCCAGAATTACTAGAATTAGCCACAGAGGATTTAGTGTTAGGGATTAGAGAAATGGCAATTACAACACAGGGAGGTAATGTGCGGTAACAGGGACAGAATAGATACTGACCAGAAAATGTGCTGAATATGTTTAAATGATGTTATATTGTACAATTTTGTGTTAGTTAACTTAGTAATTCAGATATAATCCAATTCATTTCATTAATATAATGTTAATAATAATATTCAATGTTAATGATTGTTAATAATAGTTTAGTGAGCATCAAACATTGAACAGATTCTCTTATATATTCTGGTCACCAAAATTTTTACAAAGTTGATTACACTTGTTTCTGAAACATAGAAAATGATCCTAACCTACATTAAAAATGTAACTCTAAATTTTCTATTTAATAATAAACCATTTTTACAATTGCAAACACCCCCGATGTCCCCAATGGGGGATTTTGTAAGATTACAGAATTTTGCACCCAAAACATAACTAAGTAAAAACATACTGACCTTAGACACAACATTAGTGTGGACACAGTTGTCTTTATGTGATTTTCACAACATATTTAAAGATAGACAATAGTAAACCTCACCCTCACACTGTTGACAATAATGGATTTAAAGAAAAACATGATTTGATCCTTTCAGACAGTGATAATGACCATTTCAAATGTCCTCACAAATCAGTTATCAGCATGTTTCACTATTTTTGTTAGACCATTTTCAAAACAATTGGCCCTCACAGGTACGCAAACATAGTAGAAGTATGCACAACAACAAGTAAATTCAGTTATTTTGTTCAGAACAAAAACCCAATAGAATCTATAAATTATTCATTTAAAGAGCATCACACATTGTATGTTTGCATACCAAAAAGCAGTCATATCCCACACTAAAATATATATATATATTTAGAATTATAAAACGATGCTTAATTCATTCATTTAACTTTTGTCCAGTTTAATTTTTTTGTAAGATTAACTTGCATTTGACCCCCAACGACAGCTCGCTCACCCACTCTCTCTCACCTGTAAAGGGCGGAGAATGCTCGCTGTCTTCGGCACACAGTTGCAGTAATGTGTCTCTGATCCAGGGAAACTCTTTCTCTAATGATCTAATAAAGTGATGGAAAGCTTGTGAGCCGCGTGTCGGCAGAATATCCAGCAGCTTAAACACTTTCTTTCTGTTAGATGACTCACGCTGTATCTCTTCTAAATGACTCTCTGTTAAGATCTCCTCCTGGTATAAATACTGAATTATCATGTCGTCCACTAAAAGCTCATCGGCTAACTGCAGCCGCTGAGATCGGAGCAACTGTTTGTGTTTGGGGTCCATTTTTGAACCCGATGACCGAGTGACAATGCCGAAATCTGTTAAAACGTGACCAAAACAGGGTCCCAATGAGGACTGTATTAAAGCAACCAGGAAACAAACTAATTCTCCATTCGCCTATCGATACTTGTTGGGAAATAACAATATATTAGTGCATGTAAAACGATGCAAACATATGAAATAGGTATTGTAACAACTTCTCATTAATGTGTGTTATGTACTAAAATGCCTTTTCCGCGTCGTGTCGCATTTATTTCCACCGGCTGGAAACAAAGCGCAGGAGGAACGAATTTTCGGCACTATTATTGTTCCGACAAGCGTCTGAACGATAAAATAATATGGGTTCAATAAATCAAGATCTGCAAAACTGCAAAGATTAGACCAATCAGAGTGTTTGCTCACAAGAGTAATTTTCTTTGGTTATAGACGCTTCTAGTACACAGTCTTTTAGTAGTTACAAAAATGTCAAGGCATTTTATAATCTTAATCTGATAATCTTTTGTAATCCCAATAATTCTGTCCATACATAACAGCGCAGCCGTAAAGAAATTAATTTTATATTTTTTATATAATCAATGTATTTTTCAATGTAATTCAATGTATTTTTTATTATATCCATGATGTGTTTGCATCAGAGTAGCCTTTTTTTATGAAAACAAAATCCTTAGATTAGAAATGGCTTTTTATAAAAATAAAATAAAAATTGAATAGGTTACATGAAATAAAAAATTGGTCCCTCCCTAAATTTGTATCAATGAATTAGAGTATTAAGTCATCTGTGCACAATTAAAAGTTTCTTCCCTTAGAAGTTGTACAACTTACAGAAATTGCCATGGTAACAGTGGCTTCCATAATTATAATTTTCTTTTCTTCTTTCTTGCTCTGTAATTATGTACACCATTATTTATAGAGAGTGCTATTGTATTTGAGCCTCATTGTGCCCAATGGTAACACTTCATTGTAAAACAATAAAACTGCCTGTTACTGACAGTGTTCCCTAATTAGGAACGTTTTAAAAGTGTTTGTGTACATTTATGTTCTCAGTTGCAAAACAGTTTATTCTCTTTCTCTTCTCAAACATTAAGTTAGTCTTTCAAACACTAGTTATCGTTCCAGTTTGTTCAGTTATGGCTTTCCAGAGCAACAGTTGTTCCAGGAAGAGAGGATTATTTGAATATCATGGCATTTATGAGCTACAAGAAGCTGGATTCATGTAAATCCCCTATGATTTTATTTGTATGTTTAATCCTGAGGGTCCCGGATTATGTCTAATCCTGATGTTCAGTATTCAACAATGTGGCTGTGTCCCCACAAATACGATTTCCTACATTTATACACAGCTTCTCATAC
>JAZGTJ010016745.1:0-12479 GCA_036877575.1 Botia almorhae
CCTTCTGTTGGAAGAATGAATGGGGCAATCATGCTCTGACTTGTACAAGGCACCCTTGCGTCGTATGAGTACACCCTGAGTCACGTGTGTAAGTGTATTTATCTGTCTGATGACAGAAAGTTGAAAAAGTACAGAATTATACATTTTTGCAGCTATGTTTCAATGGTACAATGAACTCTTTTATGTCAAAAGATCAAGGAAAATTCTATTACTAATGAAATGACCCCTTTAATTAACCTCTTTTTACGGTACTATTAAACCTTAAAACACATTGCTACAAAGCAGAAAGACGTTATTGTTAGCTAAGAACAGGACGATGAGGCAACAGTGGTGTAAACATGGATCCATCATGCTTTGATTCCCCTTATTATTCCACATCTTTCTTATTTGCAACAACTTAAGTCTCTCCTCTTCTCACCATCTCACTGCACGACACACTATAAAGCAATGAAGGGAGCAGAGACTGGATGAATTATTGAGAGCCTTGGACAGGAAGTGAGATGTCATATCAATGAGGCTAAAGGTCAATGTTTACATTATCTACAGTGTCATGCACGAGAGCAAGACTACAGAATCAGGAAGAGTGTGTGTATGTGTCTATTGTTAAAGTCATTCAAACCTCCACAAAGGGTACATTTTAAACACATGTAATGGACTACATTAAAGGGATAGTTCACTAAAAAATTGCTGTTAATTTACTAACCCTGAAATCATCCAAGGTGTGGGTCACATTTTGTTTTGATAGAACAATAAAGAAGATATTTTGAGTATGTGGGTTCTTAACTGTTCTACTGAAGACAAAGTAGGGTGAGTAAGTCATCGGGTGAGTAAGTTAAAAATTTTGTTTAAATGTTATCACTTTGCAGATATATTTAAACACACTTGAGTATAAGGAAAATACATACATCACATTCACCTAACAGGTTTGTTAGCATATGTGTGGCACATCCCAATTAGTGTTGTTTGCTTTGTCAACAATTACTATTGCTATTGCTCATATTAAACAAACTTTAATTATTAAACTTTGACATGCAACACATGTTTGTGCTATTACTTTTCTAAGCAAACTTAGGCCATTAAGCAACCACTTAGAAGACCTTAGCAACCACTCAGCAACGCCCTAGCAGTTATCCACAACATGCTAATAAGAACTCTTAAGACCTTAGCAACAATACAGCAACACCCTAGACACTCTAGTAGCCACCCACACTACTACCACATTGTCTTATCATATATCATTGTGGCATTGAGGTTTGTAAGAGCAAATTTTTTTTTAAATGTTTCTTTAGAAAAGGTAAACGTCCAGTTCACGTAAGCTGATTACAATTACTACATTTTAACTCTACAGACAACCTTTTGCCATTTTAGATTTTAATGAAAATGTTAACATTGTTTGTTTTTAATAATTTGGCCTATTTATAATCTAGTTTTATTAATGAGGGCTGTCTTTACAAGTCGCTTTATGACGATTAATTATATTTGTGCCCCTAACAAGTATAGCTAAACAAACATACACACACACACTTTTCAGCAGAGCAAAATGAGTTAATTCTCTCAGTTCACTGGGTCTTTACACTTTCTCACACACTTAAATGAACCCAGGACTAATTAAGGGCTAAACTCCTGCTCAAAGTGTTAGCCCTTGCTGTGCCCGAAGGGAGTTCTTGATATATCATGTCTGTGTGTGTGTGTGTGTTTGTGTGTGTGTGTGTGTGTGTGTGTGTGTTCTTATGGTATGTGTGGATCTTGGCATGGCCATGAAGGGTGTTTCTGTAATACTTAATATGGCATGAGGCTGCTAGTGCGTGAGTGTGATTTTACAGAAAGTCTGTTTGTAATGTTCTGTTTAGGGGCTCCATGCTGTGCTTACAGACAAAGAGGTGTGAAACCACCCTTACAAAGAGGTACAGAACTTTGATATATACTGTGATATATACAAAAATGGTACATGGTACATAATAAAAAACATTATTTGCCTATATATATTTCCATAAGATATAATCACATATCTTTTTTTCTTTCTCATTTTCAGGGCCCCTATTATTGGATGTCTGAGAGAGTTGGCACTTTATCTTTGCAGAAATAGCTTTCTTTTTTCACTTTCTTTCTCACTCCCTCTCTCTGTCTTGCATGGTGCTGGTGATTAGAGCAGAGTCTGTAACCTTCCCGTAGCTGAAAGTCACAATCTCATTCACACACACATTTCCTTTCACACCCCTGACTCTCACACATTTAGTTGCTTCACAGTGAACATTGCTTATTTTGCTTAAAGCAAGCAGCTCTGCACAATGACACCGGCTATGTGAAAACTCCACTGATGTATATACTCCACATACAGTCATAAATGTCCACAGACAGAGCAGGACAGGTGGCATTCTGGATCTAATCAGAAGATAAACATGACTTCTGCTCTGTGGTCGTCAGGTCATGGGATTAGTTTGTTTGTGCATGTGTATACTAGTGAAATTTAAAAGCACATATCTCTATACTCATTAACACTGACCATATACGGTGTATATGTGTACAGTATGGCATTAATACTATGTTACGTGAAACATGTTTACTGTTTCCTACTGGCTGGTGATATAGTACTTTAACAATAGAACTTTGACTTATCAAACAGATGCCTAAAAGTAGCTTGATTGTTGTTTATTACAGCTAATCAGGCAGAATGAGCGGTTAAAGACTGTTGCGGTTTATACAGTGTTTGATGTTTATAATTTAGTTTGTTTCATTTTTTGTTTTTGATTTGTTTTATTTATATATTAACTGCTGCCTCTGGCTTTGTACTTGTGTAAATAAAAGTACCATGATTCTTTAGACATTCACCATGGCAATACCATGTTTTTGTACCATTTTTCATCCCAATTTCATGTACCATAAAAATGCCATGTTTTTTGGCATATAGTACAACAACATCATTGTACCATAATACTACTGTAGTACTTTTTTGCAGTACTCTCTTTCTCTCTACCACGAATACTACCATTCATTAGCATGTGTTAAATAATTACGGTTGCCGAATACACAACCCATTCATACGGTAGATACACACTCATCTACCCCAGTCTCCCACAGGCTCTACATGATTGGAGAGTTCAGTGCCAAAAAACTCCAGTGCCTAACCTTAAGTGTTCAAACACACAACACCTACATATATGGTTTCCTGTAACCTCTGTAGAGACCAGCCTTCTCTACAGCCTGTCTTCTCCCATGACCACTTGCGGATAAATAGACTCTCCCTGGTGTCGCCTCTGCTTTGGTTATAGGCCTGCTGCTATTTATGGCAGCCACATGTACACTATGCTTCCCATCAAGCCATAAACCTGCCAGGTAGCATTCGTTACGGCAATGGTTAGAGTGAAAAGCAAGCTGTAGGATCCCACTGCTGCAGAAAAAGCCAGGCACACAGAGTTCTCACTGCAGTGATGAGCCTATAAATATTAAAAGTTTGTGGCTTTGAGTTCATGTATATTATACAGGCTTTAAGTTATGTCAGTGTGACAGTGTTTACGAGATGAACACCTATGCATGGCACCACAATTTACACTGAGAGATGCTAAATCAGAATGGTATTGATCATAGTAAGCTGTAATTATAAATGTTGACTGTACATTTTTGTACATTTGGATAAAAATAGCTATAACGCTTGCCACAAAGTACTAGTCATTTAGCATGTTTATGACAGACAACAAAACTACATTTCCCATTATTCTCTGAGGTAGCAAGCCAGCTACGGAAATAATGCATTCTTCAATTTTGAAGCAAAGCTTTCTAACTTTGTTAACAAATGTTAAAGGGGGAAAGTACAAAAATTCACAGCACATTTTACAAAGCATATCAATTTTATTTTGACCATTGTGTGTTTATGCAGTCAGTATTAGCTTTGAGGCAGGTTATGCTTGAGTACTCCTAAAGTTGACTAAACAAATGTTTAGCAGATATACAAATTAAAAATATAGTTATATGTTCTGGAAAAATGCACAAAAAGTTACTAAACTTTGCAAGGTATATACATATTTTTGTCCAATTAAATGCTGCGTAAGACCCTTTTCCTAGTAGCAAGTAGCAAACCATAGTGTGTCAAACATGTTTAAACCAAAGACTCATTCAATATGTCCTGTATAATACAGAAGTAAATTCTGTTTATCAAACCATTTCGGGGGTTATTATAGATCTATGCTCTAATTCCACAAATACGTTACAGAGCATTGGTTTAAAATTATCAGCTGTGGGTAAGAGGCAATGCTTAATGAGCTATTGTGATGATGGAGGAATCAAGTGTATAAAAACATAGTAACATATTTGTTTAAATTGTGGCACATTTTGTATGGATTTTGGTGGAATGTGGTAGTAAATTCCAACCGTGTACTCTTACAATCAGCTGGGCAGAGATATCTATGCTGGGAAAGACACAGAGGGGAGCAAAGGGCTGGAAAGGCCAAACAACAAGAATCTCTTAATCGGAATCTCTAGAACTAACCGATTAGGGTGCTGTTCTTCTATACGATATATATGTCTATAATAGATCAATCAGATTGTTGTCCCTCTCTATAAATCAGAACATTGTCCCACCCCATCACATTATTTACTCTAATTAATAGCTCTGGGGAAACAGGATTAATCACTTGAATGACTGCTAGATATCTGTCCCAATCAATTGGAGTTTACAAGGAAGGCTGTGTTAACCACTGGCCCTTCCACTTCCTCCACACACACACACACATATATCCTGCCCATAGAGCGCAGACACGTTTCAGCCAATCACACATGCCAAACAGGAGGGGTGGATATTTACAGTCCTCTGAACTATCGGTCCTTGTTAGAGTAAACAAAGTTCTTTATTCACTGTTTTCTGTGCATGTGAGAGAGCTTGTCCCCACACACCTAGGGACACAGTACACACCAGCTCAGGCTTGATAAGATCTGCATACCTGTTAGACTTTGCCTTACTGATATTCAGAGAATGTTGTTTGCTCATGCATATTTGTAACAGACAGTACAGATTTATGTATTCGCTTCAGAACTGTTGCTTGTAGCACTTAAAAGAGCCAGATAGCTGCACCAGAAATAGTTGTAATGCCTAAAGGAGGGTTAAATATTAAAAGTTACAGCTGAAATTAAGTGTACAAGATACTTAATAAAAGCAGACAGTAATCAATGGCTGTCAAACTCTCAAAAGGTTACTTCATAAAAGTAGTACACATACTTGTTTAATGATGGATTTGAATAAGGGACAATGACTCGGGAGCCTTGCACCTCATGAATTGCCGCACCAGATTTGATGTGAATCACATTAAATGGCACTGGTTATTGCATGTACTGTGATAAATTCTGCAAATGTAAATACAATTTTAGAACTACTGCATTTTAGCTATAGGGTGACCCTACAGAACTAGGTCGAGGCAGACAGCAAAACAGCGATATCAATAATGAACAATGTATTGTGTCTGGTTTAAATAGTGTTGAGATAATGGCGGCCCGGTTGATAAAACAAGAAGTAGTTCGTTCCAAGGTAGGTGCCTGATGGGAATTGTAGTTCGGTCCAGACTCTGCTAATACTCCGGCGAGAGTTCCCTCTGGTGGCACGGTGGGAAAGAGGCTGGAGCCACCACCATGATTTTATTGAGGTGATGTTTACTGATGAAACACAGGAGAACAGGTAAATTGCCTGTAAATTGAGCAGTCATAGTGAGATGACTTGAATAATTTACTGGTAAGATAACTGGTGAGTTCTGTGTGCTTATAACTGGTGAGAAAATGGGAAGCAGGTGAAGGTGATCAGTATTGCGGTAAATTGGTGTGATGTGGTTGGCTGTTAGAGAGGATCGGCTGATCGGTGGCTGGTGATTGGTTATGAGTAGACCCTGGCAGATTTGTGACAGTATCCCTACCTTAAAAGCCCACTTATGAGGGCTGAGGACCCCAAAGTCATGGTGGTCTACCTCTCACTCTGGGTGTGGGATGATCTGATTGGGAGTTATTAAGATCAGTGTGTAGGGTGGGGTCTAGGATGTCGTCTCTAAGAACCCAGGAACGTTCCTCTGAACAATAGCCTTTCAATTCTACCAAGTGCTCTAAATGACCACCATGTCATTGTGAGTCCAGACTCCTCAGCTAGACCAGGCTTTGTGGGGAGAGAAACAGGTAGATAGTAAGGTTTTAGAAGTGAGACGTGAAAAGTGGGAAAAATTCTGTAATGTTGAGGTAACTTTAGTTGGTAGGATAAAGGGATTACTTGAGGGATGAAGAGGAAGAGGCCAATGTACCTGGGACTTGGAGGGCAGGTGCATACAGATATCTCATGTGGAGAGCCAAGTCCTCTACCCAATTGGTAGGTGGTGCTTCAATCCACTGGGCATCGTCTTGGATCTGTTGACGACGCATTGCCCTCTGAAAAGGGGCCCAGACCCTCCCACTCTCTCTAAACCAGTTATCAACTGATGATACATCTGAAGGTTTTCCAGGACACAGGAACAATTGGGGTTGGTAGCACTGAAAGGAGATGACTCCTGTAGAGGGCTGACGAATGGAATTCTGTGTGGATTCCAGGTGGATTCAGTGTGCAGAAGGCCCATACAACGAACATGTTGACGGTCTAGCCGTTTCCCTGTGATGTTATGGACTTGGTAGGTTGTCTCAGTAGTCCTTTTCTGGAGCTTGAGCTGGCAGCAGAGGTTTCTAGATATGAAATTTCTGTCTAGGGGAGAGCATATATATCAGTTGTAGTTAGGACTATTTTAGCAGTAAGGGGGTTTGACTGACAGAGAAAGACAGGATATAACTCACCTTAGGACGTGTAGGATTTATGGGCATGTGGACCTGCCAGCACCACAATATAAACAAAAATCCTGGGTCTGCCACTCAGAAGAATGGAGAGTAGTGTAGAGTAGTCAACCTGTATGGGTTTGTTATCTGGTTTTGGAAAGCAGGAGGGTTTTTCCAGTTTGGAATCTGAGGAACCCCAATGAAAGTATTTGTCATTCTCTTATGTAAAATTCTAGCTCTCTTTACTCATCTGAGCTGTCTAAAATACCAAAAGAAACAAAACGCTACAGCTCAACTAAGAAACTTACCTAACAATGAGGGAAACAATGATTTATTTTCACTGTCTAGAAAACTCTGAAACCTAATCTAGATGACATATCTCACTAGCCACCCCCATGTGTTTGTATACAGGAAACTATAATGCTGTCATTACTAGTTGAGATGGGCAGGTTAGTGACTTCATGGGTGCTGGATTCCATGACGGTGTGTGAATGGGTCTGACAGATGTGCTAAAGGCCATCGTTGCAGTTTAACACTCAAGTGTGACTGATTGAGAAACATTTCAACAGCAAAATTGATTAATTCTTGCTTTTAAGCTGTTTTGTAGGAAAGCAGTGTGCACATGTGACCAAGTGATGGTAACATTATGATGCAATGGCATGAAATCACAGGTATTGTGTGAACTTTAATACAATCCATAACTAAATTGAGCCCAATTTTGGTTTAAATGGCTTTGGGTAGTTTACGCAACTGTTTGTCCTTTGTGTTAAATATTTGTGCTATCTGTGGCAGCGCTTTAAAGCTGTCAGATTAAAACTTTGTCTGCACATAGACCTTACTTTGAAGCAGGTACATTTACAGTGTCATTGACATTTCACATTACTTAAATAATAATTAATTTTTGTTTCTATGACATTAAAATTATGATCTGTTTTGGATAAGGAAAAACATGAGTGAATTCCATTGGAGGGCCCTATTAGTTGCTTTGGTCCTGTAGGCCCCTAGTATTACTGCCATCTTTCATTCATTAGAAAAAGGGTCAGGGGATCAGGTTATCAGAGGGTCACATTATCATTTGTATAATTCAATTAACCATGTATTGCATGCAGTATTTAACAAGATTTTTTTGACGAACCAGCCAACTGGCCAAAGGAAATTTGTATCCAGTCTTAATAATTTGCAACTGTTATTTCTGGGTCCTGCATACACATAAGCTGTCTTTTTGTTTCTGAAACATCCACAGTAACTCCACGGACACAAAATTATCTGTTTTATTTTAATGCCCCGTAAAGATTTTGAGGTGTTTTATGTAATCCCACCGCCCAAATTTTCCAATTTCATAAATAAAGCAGCCAGGAACACCGCGATCCCTTATAGGGGTCAGCAGTGGGGATAGAACAGGCAAACACTGCCCTAATGTAATCCTTCCCTCTGGCATGGATAAGCGCTGCTGTATTAGCAAATAACAGTGGATTGTTTGGTGCTACTCTGGAAAAGAAGACAGTAATGTGCAGTGAGTGTTTATTGCATAGATTTTAAAATGTAGATGAGGAGATAAAAGAAAATCCTGAAAAGAAGGAATATATCACCTCTCTACTCTCTGCATATGAATGCGTGTGATCATTCATGCACGTCATAATGCAGACAGAGCGAGAGAGACTCACATGGCCTGAAAGTATGATCACATGGGTTTACCATGTGCAGCTGCTGATTGTGTGTTTAGCTTTACCTTACACATCAACAACAGTTTGTAAGTACAGTTTGTACTGGCTTGCAAATACTGTAGCTGAAAAATTGAGGAGGGAGAGACATAATTTTTTCACAAAAGATATTTATCTTTACCACTTAACATTAATTATAAAAGGATCTAGGATCTAATGCTACTTTGCATCATATAAATAAACTGGATATATTTTTAGACTACTGCATATTCAGAAAAGAATTGATTGAGAGAAATTGACGTGTTTGATATATATGCTATATAACATTAAAAATAAATACTAATCCTACTGCAAGAACATTTTTTGATCTACCTGTGCAAAACTTGCAAGCACCCTGCTTGTGTTACCAGTGTTGCTATGTGGTAGCTAATGTCTCTGATATATTGTGGTCTATGGATATGGCCAGAACAGTTCAGTGTATGTTAAAGAATTTATTCCGTTTTTTTGTTATCCAACATCAGAAAATCAGTGTGATTGCTTAAAAAGCAATAGCACACCTCTCTTTGACAAGCCACATGATTTGTGCCTTTAGAAAATATTATGCCAGTAGCAAAAACAGTGCAGGATAAATAATGCTCTGGAAAGGTTTTTTTTTACTTAAGGTTGTTTTAAAAAAACCTTAAGTATGAGTAATAGTAGTAATAATAATTTTGGTTAGGTTGCTTAAATTTACAGATGTTTACATTTAAGACGATTAAATGAATTGATAAATTGCATAAAGGACTTGTAGGGTTTTACTAACCATATTGACAATACAGTAACCCATTCAAATAATGAGTCAAAGATAGGCAGATATGGATAAAGTGCATATGGAGGAAAACATGCTTTAATAGGAAATCTGTTTATGTGTTTGTCTGGGTGTTGGCCTTCTCAGTTACCACTGTTTGTATGTGTGTGTGTGTCTGTGTAAGACCAAGTATACATATAAATGCAAAGCAGATACTGTGGAAGGGAAAAAACAACATGGTAGACTGTAAACAGCATCTGTCAAAGGGCTTTTCTCTGAGAGCTAAATGCTTGAAGGGGTGTGCCCTCTAACTTACAAAACCTGTATTGATCAATCATACAGATACGCTCACATTCACTCTAACATCCAAATCTTATTGCAAGCGTACATGCTTTTTTGTGTATATGAACTACATTAGTGCAGCTAAAAAATAATTACTGTCCTCAGAACATGACATGTAGACCATCTTATTGTTTTAAAATATCCTTAAGCGGCATTTGCCCATGCACAACATTGGTAGTCCAGATAATACAGTGCCTTGCAAAAATATTCATACCCCTTGAACTTTTCCACATTTTGTCATATTACAACCACAAACTTAAATGTTTTTTAATTGAGATATTATGTAATAGACCGACACTGTTACAGTTAGTGTTCGTGACGACAGGGCGACAGAGAACAAGAAGCGAGAACACGGGAATACGAACGAAAGATATTTAATAAAGCATACAAACACCCAACCGTTTAATTATAGTAATGTCAACAACAGATTCAACAGCAGCATAGCTCAATGAGATAATCCAAGACATACAGGAAACTAGAAACGAGACATCCAAACAATCCAAACAATACCAGACCAACTACACATCAAAACAAGGAAACTTAAATAGGGCGACTAATCAGAATGAGACAGGTGAAGACAATAACTAAACAGAAAGTGCATGAAAACAGGAAAAAAACAGAACCAGACAAATAACTTTAAAATAAGAGTCCGTACACGTAACATAATGCCCCCTTCCCAGAAGGCGTTTCCCAACGCCGTAGAGGTTTCCACCGAGGGCCAGGGTGGTACTGATGGTGGGAGGAGCCTTGAGGAACCAGGGCAGAGACTTGAGGGAGTAGGATGGTGCCCAGAACGCAACCAGGAAGGTAGTCCACGGTGGAGACGACGGAGGGAGGAGCCAAGGTGGAGGAGAGGCCGATGACTCCATGGAACCGACCGATGGCGGCGGAGATGGGGGCAGCAGAGCCAGAGGAGGAGGCTGATTGCCGACGAGCCAGGACGACAACGAGGGTACCGAGGACCGAGGTGGAGCAGATGGAGCGATGGAGGACTGGAGAGGAGCTGGAGGGAAGGAGAAGCCCAACGGAGCTGGTGGGACGGAGTGACGCAGTGTAGCTGAAGGAGTAGAGTCCAGAGGAGATGGCGGGATGACAACTGGCTGAGGCGTTACCGGAGGGACGAGAGAGCCGGGTGGAGCTGGTGGACTGACAGGCATCGATGGAGACGAGGGAGCTGGAAGACAGTGGAGCCGATGGGTCGTAGGACCGAGGAGGAGTCTGGGCGCTGGAGGCAGGAAGCAGAGTTGAGAGATCCTCTATCCTCGGCGCAGATGTGGCTGGTGTCGGGCAGACCAGCGGCGAACCCACGACCCCACTGGTGGACTGAGGGTGAGCAGAAGGACTGACAGGCTCCAGCGACATCGAAGATGAGGATAGCGAAAAAGGCATAAGTGGAGGTGGGAGAGGGAGGTTGGGTGGGATTACGTTCACCATTGCTATATCATTAGAATTTGCAGGCATAATTTCTGACCTCGAGTCCAGCTCGTACTCACCCCCAATGGTGGTGTCGTGGGCAATGTCCTCCAAACTACCCTCTTGCTCCACGGATATGTCCACCGTTGTGTCGGCTGCGGCCGGCTCATGCACCTGGTCGGACGTTTCCTCCAGCTCAGGTTCTGGCTCGATGTTTGCGGTGGCTTCGGGCTGCTGCTGCGCATAGTGGGGTAATGGCTGGTCGAGTTCTGGACTGCTATTGACCACCTCTGATGACCTGGGCTGAAATCTGCATTGTCAACCATGAGCTCCGAGCCCACCAACCCTAAAACAAAGTTAACATACTCCTTTATAGTCCATGTGTGATTGGGCTGTGGTATAAGGGGGCGGTAAAAAAATCTAGCCTGTACCAAAATATATCCATAACAGTCAGGTCCTCGAGTGGAGTGTCATAAACGTGATCCAAGAAGTCCTGTACATATATTTCCATGAGTCATCCATTCTGATGAGGCCACGAATACATATTGACCAAAAAAAAATGAAAAAGAGAAAAAAAAACTCAGGAAAAAAATGGGAAAAAGAAACAATCGCTGCTGTGCTGTTGTCTGGGTGGTCGGTGATTCTGTTACGGTTAGTGTTCGTGATGACAGGGCGACAGAGAACAAGGAGCGAGAACATGGGAATACGAATGAAATATATTTAATAAAAAAATCATACAAACACCTGACCGTTAAATTATAATAATGTCAACAACAGATGCAACAGCAGCGTAGCTCAATGAGATAATCCAAGACATACAGGAAATTAGAAACAACGAGACATCCAAACAATCCAAACAATAACCGACCAACTACACATCAAAACAGGGAACTTAAATAGGGCGACTAATCAGAATGAGGCAGGTGATGACGATAACAGGAAACAGGAATGTGCCTTTGTATTGCTGCAAGTCTTTTGGGGTATGTCTCTACCAGCTTTGCACATCTAGAGACTGAAATTTTTTTTGCAAAATAGCTAAAGCTCAGCCAGATTGGATGGGGAGGCACAGACACTTGACACAGATGCTCAATGAGATTTAGGTCTGGACTTTGACTGGGCCATTCTAACACATGAATATTCTTTGATCCAAACCATTCCATTATAGCTCTGGCTGTATGTTTCAGGTCATTGTCTTGCTGGAAGGTGAATCTCCTTCCCAGTCTCAAGTCTTTTGCAGCCACCAACAGGTTTTCTTCCAGGATTGCCCTGTATTTAGCTCCATCCTTCTTCCCATCAACTCTGACCAGCTTCCCTGTTCCTGCTGAAGAAAAGCATCCCCACAGCATGATGCTGCCACCACCATGTTTCAAAGTGGGGATGGTGTGTTCAGGGTGATGAGCAGTGTTACTTTTCCACCACACATAACGCTTTGCATTTAGGCCAAAAAGTTTAACTTTGGTCTTATCTGACCAGAGCACCTTCTTCCACATGTTTGCTGTGTCCCCTAC
>JAZGTJ010016746.1:0-12478 GCA_036877575.1 Botia almorhae
ATGATTTCTGTCACACTTTTTAGGTGCAGTTCTCAGGGCATCTTTCCCTGCTGCATTCGATTAATGTTGCTGGGTGATTTAAACGCTGACCTTATCCAAACTGACAAATGGGCAATTCTTTCCCTCCCCAATCACACGCACGTATAGACACAATGTGTGCTAGTTTCTTATTTACCGCCTATTTTCCAAATGCCACATTTGTTTCTGTTTACAACAAGGACTGAAGCCATCAGCTGTGAAACATTGTTCAGATGGGCTTCACCCCAGAGTGAGTTGCAGCGGGCGGATACGGCCCTATTTTCAAGTTTATCTTCGTAGGTCATATCTGACGCTCTCCAGCTTGCCTCTTTCATCATTGGTTTGACACTAAAGACATGAAGAAAAATCACACCCTCAAACCCAAGAGGAGAGTTATATGGTCATATTCAACATCTCTTTCCCTTTCTGACCCAAATCTGACCCTTAGCCATTGCGGTCCTACTAGGGTCCTGTGCCAAATGGTGTATTTAATGTGAACTTATGGTCGTTCAAACTTGTGATGGTCTTATTGTGTGTCTGGGAAGTTCATGAGAATGCACGCAACCCTGTTTGTCATTTTTGCAATCAGAAATGGGATCATAAACTCCACTACTGCAGCTGCTAAGCAATCTTAATGCACTGCACTTCTGAAAATCACAAACAGCTGACACTGCAACCTTTCCTTATTTTTTAATCATTTCTTTTTTTTCAAAAACATTTGTGGCTTGCTTAAAGATAGCACAGGTATCTTTACAGGTATAAAATATTTAAACATAAAATATAAAGGTGCATTTAAAGCTAGATACATTTTCACGAGAAGCAAATAATTGCATATAACAAAATATCACTTTAAATCATTATTATTAAAATTATTATTTATTATTTAATAAAAAATTATTATTAATAAAAATTGTATTATAAGAAAACAATACCAATTATTTATGAAGTCCACATCAGGTACACAACCGAGGTCTTTTTACGTTCATTTGTGTCTTCCATATCGTACAACAATTGGAATTTCCATCAATGTTGTGTGCTATAAACGTTTATCTCTCATTTATTATTTCTACTGAAGACTCTAGTAAGCATATATCTGTTTATGGGTATTTGTAGTGCATTAAAAAGCTTTTGTATTAAAGTTAAGTCTGTGTTTAAAGCTATGGTACAATAGGTAACTCAGGACCTCATGAGACTTTTTTCCTTCACTCTATATATTCTTGCTGTATCTCCACTTCCTCCCCAGAGCCACAAAGAGCTCAGTCCACCTCATGGTTCGCCACTACACCACTCTCTGGTCCACAGATCTCAAGAGGTCAAACCCAAGACTTCCATGGTGTAAGTGTGCTTTTCTGACCCTTAGCATGTATGTATAGCATTAGCATACTCTCCCAGGACTCAAGGGGTAGTTCCAGGGTCAGTGAATATTCAGGGTTTAGTCTAGACCTCTGTGGATGCAGACAGGCTTGAGCAGATTATAACGTTTGATGTAGTATTGGAATATGATACAATCCATAATAAATGTCATGCGGTGAGTCATGTTTTAAAGTGAATCATTTATGAAGTAAATCTATCAACATTACTGGAGATGAATTTTAAAAGGTCCCACCGGCTTTAGTCTCAGCCCTCAGGTATGGTCAGAGTTCAGGAAATGTTATATATATATATATATATATATATATAAAACATAATTTCAATTACATGACATTGTGTCTTAATAAAAGAGTTTTGGCTTGTTTCAAGCAGAACTGTATGTTTCATATTTCATGTCTGTGGCATATACCTGGTGTAGATCTGAATGGAAAGAAGCTTTGATCACAAAGCCAATAAACATATTTAATGCCTTCGCAACCAAATACCTATTACTTAAACAAGCCACAGAAAAGCTCCATTACACTAATGTAAAATATAAACTATGCTGAGATTTGCTAAAATGATATTATAGTCAATGCTGCTGTTCAAAAGTCTGATGTCATCATAATAAAACATATTCACCTATAAATAGTTTTAACAGTAACACGAAAACTCAGACGCAAGGACAAGATGATCAAAAACATTATTCAGTGGTTACGCTCACCCCGAGTGTAAAACTACCTTAAACTTCCCTTCTTCCCTCCACCATTCCTGACATGGCCTCACACACTGTAAAATTCCATGAAATATGTATTTATCTGCCTTTTCACTCCCCCCTGTATAGGTCTGGTGTTCACACATGGTGATCCTGCTGTTTCTCAGGGACTGAGGGCTCATGGTGGGCTGTGCCTGCTATCCAGAGTATCCCATGATGTTTGAAGTGGCTGACTGTGCGCTAAAAGGGTGAGACTAAAAAGAACCTAGAGATTCTGTCCCGCTGTGACACAAGCTGCCACCACAGAGCTTTGGATCCACATTTCTCCGTCCCTCCCCATGCATAGAGATATATGCTACCTGTCCTATCACTGATCTCTTTATTGTCTGCGGGAGAGGCAGATAACAGGGAGAGAGAGAGAGAAAGAGAGAGAGAGAGAGAGAGAGAGAGAGAGAGATGACATGTACAGTAAGCTCTTATGCAGTCTGCCCACAATTACAGTGCATAACACTGACATGCTGTGTGTGTGTTAGGGATTGTGTTTACCTGTAATTTCCTGTGTTTTAACATGTTTTTTCCCAAACCAGACTTTTGATTTGACTTTTTTCTATTGGGGAACAGCCCACTTAGACACAGGGGCTGGGGGTTGGTTGTTGACTAACATGTACAACAACTAATTACATCTAATTTTTTTAACATACAGGGAGGGAAAATCTTTAATCTAAGCTACAGCAGTAATAAACCACAGTGCAACAAATCTAAAGCTCATTAAAACTGCTGCTGTGATCTCTTCTAAAGGTTACACAGACAGCCTTGAGGAAATGGGCAGAAAATCTAAATGTTGAATAGACTAAACATTTTGGTCATCATTTCATCAAAAGTAAAACTAACAACTATTTCATGAACATAACAAAAAATGAAGATTCTTATAAAATACATTTTTTTCTAAAAAAAAATAAAACATACATTTGGACATACATTTGACAGAATTTTCTTTTGTTAAAATCAAATTTTCATGTGTTTGTATTTATGTTGTCATTAAAGGTGAATGTAACACATTGGAATGAAATAATCCATCCTCTCGTGTCTGGTAAGTAGTTGTGAACATGAACAACATGTTTGCCTGCACTGATAACGCATTTCACAAGCACGGTATAAAGCTGACCTAGTTCCATTCAACACAATGCTGTCTCTTCTTCCTGCACATACACAGCACACACACACACACACACACACACACACCACTGCATCAATAAATCATAAATAAGTAATAAATTAAACATTAATTCCAGGCTTGTGGAGAGCTACTCACAGTTGGCCAACAGGGGCATCTCTTACTCTGACTCCTATCTGGATCAGCTTAATTAGATCCTCATATTTCCAGTGAACAGACAAAGGGAAAAGTAGCATAAGAAAAGCAGCATAGGAAAAGCAGCATGGGAAAAAGACATTAAGTAGGTTGACCCGTCCCCGTCCTCTAGGGTCAAACTACCACTGTTAAAGTCATAATTACAAACCAGTGAGGTAGAAGAAAGGGGGGAAATAAAAGAGGGGCAGAAATACTTTAACTACCCTGCTAACAACTTTTAAAACTAAAAATTGGTAGACCCAAAGGTAGAAACACTGCAATATTAGTATTCTCATCTGTAGAGTTTAAAATCATCTGCTAGACATAACCAGTCTTTATTTTTTTCAATTCATTCCACAATACTTAAAATATCTTCATTGTCCCTATCAGGGGCCGGTTTGAAATGGTCTCGAGCACAGATTAGATTTGAACCATATATACTGTATAGGTATAAGCACTGGCCTATGGTTGCAACAGCAAGGCATGTTGCAATCAGGTGGGTCTGTCTGCGGTGGGCTTAGGGGCGACACACATTGTCAGGTGTTCTGTCTGTGATGTTTTTGTGTCTGTGTGTCTATGTACAGAGTGATGTCTTTAAAAACAGATGCGGTGCAATGGCCAGTGTCTAGCCACGAGTCCATTGTTGAAAGCTTATTATGCATTCTGTGCCTACATATTTAAAATAACATGTGAATACAGTCACACGGACTCAACATGTCAAGTCGATAACTTTATTCTCTTTATACAACATTGAATTGAAGCAACTGATTCAGAGCTACCTTACCTTGGCAGTGTAAAGACGGCTAGTCACACACCTGTGATTCTCTGCTTTTCTTGTGGTCTTTTAAATGACTGTGTATTCATTCACTGAGTCCTTCTGTCAGAAGCTGCATACAGTCACCAAATAAACAAACCAACTCCAGAGTATTTCATGTGGCAACATCAGACTGGAAGTCAATGATTTTCTGACATGATTTATTGTAACTCCTGATGAGCTGTCTGGGCATCTGATATGCAAAAGAAAGATATGCATAATGCAGTGATGCAGTCGATGGATTGCGGCCGGCAGGGCTAAATTAATTTACACGGCTCTGTAGAAACATGGCGTCTCACATCACAAAGGCAAATGGAGCCAAATGACAAATCGAATGTCAACTGTTTCAGGCTGGACAAAGACTTAGCACAAACCCAGTCTGTCTGGTCGTACATCGTTTTTTAATAGCAATTAACAGAGGACAGCAAAACAACCTAAGCAAAACAAGTCACAAGTTGCATACCAATACACCCCACATTTCTTTTAATTAAAAGTGTGCAAGATGGTGGCTGACATTTTGTCTGTCCCTGATGAGTGAGTCTTTGGCTGAACAGGACTCATCTGATCTAATTTAATTGCAACAGAAACCTCAGACTGTGTTGACTGCGGTTGAGACGTGATGTTGACACTAGGACACTAGTTTACAATAGGAGCGGTATGTGATATACTTCTCTTAACCTCCACGGAAGCCTTGCACTGGCTTCCAAAACCTCTAATTCAATTTTCACTCTTATTTCCATCCTTATAAATGTACTAACAACTTTAATAATAGCTCCTGCATGTCCATTTATACAAAATCCCTGTCACTCACTCACATGTACAGCAAAATAATGAATGAAAAGACCCAGTTGTACTGGCTTAGTTCTCGGAAAACTTGCAAATTACTCCTCATTTTCACTAATTACGGCTTGCGTGCTTGATTATTAGGAAACGGAGGTTTACAGAACCGCCCAAATAAGTTGCCTGTTATTTCATGCTAATTATATGCAGATGATGTCATCAAGAAGTTTCCCTTGTCCTGCACCTGTTAGTAATGAGATCACAACATAGAAGTCTGACTTCAAATAGATGCCTTAAACAACCTTATAGACACATTTTAAGGATTTCATCATCTCACTCTAAACACATCAATGTTTTGACTGGCATTTCAAAAATTGCCCAGACGTTGAGATAGATGCTGGCTTAAAGAGTCGGAATAGACTGTCAAGCAAACAGATTCTTTAAATATATGTGCACTGATGAAGTAAAAAACAATGTCATGTTTTACCTAAATCTGCCTTGATTTGCTGGGAATTTGCCTAAAGTTTTGCCTAAAATTTTAAATAAAACAAATCGCCTATCTAGGTGTTAATCGATTAGCTGCTAAAATGTGTCATTACACAGACAATTCTTCCACTTAATTAAATGGAAACCTATAGGCTAAGTATTGCATGAATTAGGTGTTAAAGTTCAGGCTTTCTTATTGGTGGGCCTTGTTTTAAATTCTAATAAACATAGCAAGTTTGTTATGCTATGACATAAGCTAAAAAATGTAGTTTACTAAAGTTAACCGTTTTTAGCAGAACTGATTTTTAATAATTTAATAGTGTTTACAGTCATCTCACCTCTGCTGTGAACTAAGCATGGATCTCTGATCTTCTCTTACAAAAGATATTGAATATTTCTCTAATTTTGCATGCGAAGGTGAACAGAGCATCTTTGCACTGCACTGGGTTTATGTGATATTTAACATGAGCTCATTCCTGTTCTTCAACAGAAAGACGAGAATGTAAGATGTAAAACTAAGCGTGATGTGCTCAAAGGAAAATATTGATTTGAAATGTAAGCTGCACTATTGCCGAAGGGAACAATGCATATTTCAACCTCATTATTTCCTGTTCAAAGCACTAAACTTACCAGACACACATTGTTTTTACCTTGGCACATTTAATTGCTATTTACAACCAAACTAAAAATTCCAGCACCTTTTTCTCCCTCTGCTCTGTAAATTAGACATTAACTAAAGCTAATTTAAGGTAATTGCAACAAATGACTGGGGTATTTAGAGTTGCATCTCTGATGCTAGTTTATGTTAATAATATTCAGGTGGACACACACACTGTATGTACTCCCATAGACATAGCGTATGTATAATGAATTTAACTTTAAGCTCTCATAAAACATAGAACTGGAAAGCTTTTAAAGATATTGACACAGACAGCCTAATTATTCAGGAAGTCACTTTTAGCCGCCTGCCTTTATATAGACTGTCAATAGACTGGACAGTCAGACAGTAATAAAAATGAAATTAGAGGATTCATACAGACAACACTATATATCCCATAATGCATTTCATTCTATTGACATTGACACTTTAATTTAGTTATTCAGTAGGGTATGGACAGACTCATTTTTCCACACATGCCTGGATTCTACAATAAATGCAAGAAAGCAAGCAAGAAACGAAAGAAAGAAGGAAAGAAAGAAAGAATATTGGTCATTGGTTCTCTCAGACGTGCCTATGATGCAACATACTGTAACTGCGGCAAGAGGATGAGACTGTAGATAGAGACACACAGCAACACATAACTGCAGTATCTCCCTAAATAGACAAATAAAACATTACATCAGCACATAAGTTTGCTTCTATTGTTGGACAGCAATGAAGGCCACACATTTACAGGACGTTCAGGAGAGAATAAAAGGCCCCAGGGTGAAACAGTATATGATTACATTACATGTACTGTATACACACACACACATACACACACACACATATATATAAAAACTATAAGACAACCAACATTTACTTGAATGTGATGGTAGATTTCCCACAATTCCATTCCACATCAGGGAAATACTCTTATACAGGCTACTGTGGTACTGGTACTGTGTCTGACCCCTGCTGGCCCTGACTAATTCATGCTTGATCACTGCACATGTCCTTCCATGACCCACCCATTAGAGAATACAACACATAACACAAAACAACAGAAGGGAAAAACTTATTATGAATATCACTCATCAAAACACACAGGAAGGTCAAATGGATGTGAACCCAAACAGTGTGAATCACAGCAATTTTTGTGCTTTTCCCCCGCAGGCTGCATGCTGAACAGTTGTGAGGAATGAGTGAAAGTGAAAACTAACCAGACCACTCCCAAAACACAAGGGATATATAGTGACACTACAAGAATAGGAAAGTCTGTGTAGCAGCATGCTGGCCAGGGATGATCACATTTTCAACCCTTGTTTTCTCAAAATCAAAGAGATTTACAATAGACTTAGAAAGTTCATCCAGCGTTCAGCAATCAAATCAGACTATAATTAAATGAAACGCTCTACATACACAACACAGTGTGCTGTTGATGAGACCCAACAGCTGCATCCATTATGTTTTGGGCATGTGGCTTTGTCGAGTTGTTTATACAGTATCACTGGTGATTCTTATCATTTATACATGAAAAAATAGTTTTATGTAAGTTGCTTCAAGCACTCTTGGCATAATAGATTCAACAATTTATCTCTCTATTATTTGCACATGAAGAGAAATGATGGGGTGTTAGGGCAGGTTGTGTGATAATCAATAATTTTCTCTCATAGATTCTGACCGTTATTGCTGCACCTTGCAAGAAACCATTACAGAGACCTAATGCATCTTAAGGGGACCATGTCCGCTTTGATGCACGACTCCTTATTTTAACTGTACTAGAATTATTACACTGCTGCTCAGTCAGTTCCCTGCTTTTCTCTACTTTTGGAGGTATTTGGGGAAATAAATCTATATCAACTCTATGTCATTACTGAGTGTAATGAGTGTTCCTACGTTTGCATATTTATGCATGTGTATACGAAGGAGTTAGTGAATATACATCTTTGAACAACAGTCTGCATGGACTTTAAAAGCTTTAAAATGGAAATGCTGTTCAAACAAAGATTGATCTGTTTGTTTGTGGCTGTACACAGATGTTTTCTGAATAAATTGTGCATACTTATTTCATTTATCTGAGCTATAGAGAAAAAAACATGTTAAACATTCCAGCACTCACCACATGGAGAGGAGATCTTCCCATTGGCCATTCCGCTTTACTTAAGGGCCTTTTTCTCAGGGTTCAGCTTTCAGATCTGCAAGAAAGGACAAAATGAAAAAGTTAAATCAAGAATAAAAAACCACAGACAAAAATCTAAGTGTAATTAGGAAGTAAACAAAATGAACACAGTCAATAACCCAGAGAACCTTAGAACACACTCACAATACACACCCTTAGAAATGTAAAAACAAACACACTATTTTATTAGTTTCAATGCTGTATGCGAGCTCAAGGTTTATCAGTAATCTCTGGGGCTCAGGTTTCATATGCTCTTCCGGCAAACTGCCACCTAAACCACAATGAAACTTTTGCAGAATCAATATCATGTGATATGTACAAAGCCTGACATGAAAAGAGGCTTTACCTTTTCACTTCCTCTATCCCCTTATGGACTATACAGAATGCCCCCATGACATAGGACATAGTTCTTTTTATTCAAAACCCCAGGAGCTCACAGCAAAGATCGGAATGTCTATATCTCGATCCCACTCTACTTCTGCTCTCCGCTGTGTGGAAATCACTTCATTCCGACAGTATTTTCCTTCCTTTCTTTCTTTGTCTGAAAAGACACTAATGAGTCTCTCCATTCAGGTCTGGCACTAGACAGAGAAAAAGTGATTATGCAAACACTAGCCCTGAATTGCTAATGAATGCTGTGGGACATAGAGAAGGCCACTGTAGTAATGAAAGAAAGAGAGGAAAAGAAAGTTTGTTTCTGGACTCTCTTGTAAAATCAGTCTTGACACTGAGTGCTATTAGTAGCCCATTAAGCGGTTCAAGGACAATAGCTATCCCCCGTTTGATCATTTATCCCCAGATCCCATCGTTATGCTCTGTGCCTGAGATCAAGACAGCCAGGGAATATCAATGGCCTTGCTGAGGAAGAGGGCAAACTGGACGAAATGATTCCTCAAGGTTCCATTTAAAGTCTGCAAACGATCATTTATTAGTCCATAGGGCTGTCTTGTTTATCCTCTCCATACATTATTGGAGCAATAATCTTGTTGTGCTTAAACATAATGGAAAAAGTTCTGATGGCAAATGAAAGATTTCTAAACCAGATGCTGAAAATTCTTTGAAATCGATTCATGCCTGTGGGCGTTACAATCTACGCTCAAAAAGTAGGATAACTCGGTATGCACAAGGTGAAACGATAATGTGTGCTTTTCCTCTCGTATTCCCTTAAACTTCCTGTCTATCCATTCACTAAAGACCTCCAAATTTAACTGAACAAATTCAAGAACAATATGAACATAATGAGTCAATTGAGTGGTCAAGAGTGTCCAGCATTTAAGTGTTTAAATTCAATAGTAGTATATATTATCTGGTTCGTCATGTGCTGCTTAAACTGCTTAGCTTTTCATAACTAATAGCAGAAAGCTTTATCCTTGATAGACTAGTTTTTCTTTTTTGAAAGGATTTCAGCCTATCAAAAGGGTATTGAGAAGCATTCAAAAGCACCTGCGTACATTCTCTGAATGAAGTTACTGGAAAGACTAAACTTATTTTTGTAAAGGTTCTTTTGTCGTTTTTCCTTCTTTAACAAAACTTGTACAAATGTGTGTTCTACGTTTTAAATCATCCTGTGTTAAAACCTTTTTTCCAAAGTTTTTGCAAATTAAATATCATTATGTAATAACCGTGTAATTACATACTTATTACACTGAATAGGTCCAAAATACCTGACAGCAGACCAAAGGCATTTACACTGGTATCTGTTAAACACTGGTCTGTCCACTCATTGACCAAGGGGCAAGGCATTATCTATCTCATCCAATTTTTCTACCCAGATGGACATGTTGCTAAATCCTTTTCAATCTCATGTGCTTGATTAGGCTTCGGTTCATGCTTGATTTAACCTTTGCTGTGAATCAACCTGGGGCCTCTTGTAACGGATAACAAAACACCAATTAATCTCATCATTGTTGCAATTAAGAGATTGAGTGCTCTGATACAAATGGGAATTCCAATGGGTGCTGAGGGGTGACAGGGGATGGACAGGGTGCAGCTGATTGATGCTCCCAAGAGGCAAATCCAAACAAAGGGTTAAGCCCCAGAAAGTACACTATACACTGTGCTCTAATACAATGTGACATTTTAAGAGGGGATCTTCCCTGAGTTTAACCAGACTCCATTAATGCATCTTGTTAGCATGGGTCAGGTTTAATCCTGGTGGGAATAGTGTGTCAGTAGACTGGTCTAAAGTAGCTTGTGGTAGTGTGTAGGAAATATCTCACAGCTGGAATGAGGGCTCAATAACACTCCTAAGGGGGTCTGGATTACAAAGAGTTAAAATAACCTGGCATTTAATATAGCTACAGGGAGCCAAGAGAAAGATTCTAGCATTCAGCCTCTGCTTTATTTCCTTCATTCATGAATATTACTTCCTCATTCCCCAATGTCCTCTATTTTTATCCATTTCTTTCCTATAGCTATGTGCAAACAAGAGCACATGCACAATGTAAAAGCGTTAAAATTTGTTTGGATTAGTCAATGAGAAGGTTCAATTTAAAAAGTAAAACAGGTAATTAAACAATCATTAAACCAGTTAAAGATCCTCTAGAATTCTTACAAAATCCTGTTGTAAAATTCCAAATACAAGTGTTGATTTTAATTAAAATTGTTCAAATAAAAGGCTATTTCATTTATTTTTGCAGGCCATCACTGCACACAATTCTTACCATCATTCTGTTTCTCTCCCCCACTCTTCCTTCCTTTATTTTAAGGCTCTGTGCTTCCCATCCCTTGCCTTTTCTTTTTTCCCAATTTTTCTGTTTCTGTCTTTTCCCTTCTCTTTGCTCTTTGTCTCTTTGGTTTGCCAGGCTCATGTTAGGTAAATGAGAAGTGGCAACACGCACAGACACATGTACAGTGCCTGCTCTCATTATCTCACAGAGCGCCGGTGCACCCCTCGGTCCCAGTGCAGCACAATCCAAAACAAGAACTTAATGCACTAAGAGCACTCTTCAAATCAGCATACAAATAAACACCCAAAGAACAAACAGGAAGTTTTTTTTTACCAAAGACAAAAGATGGGAAAGAAAGGGAGAAAATTAGAAATAGATTTAGTGTCAGCCACAGCCGCTTTCAACACAGCCCTTCCGTAATATGGTTCTGCAAATATTAGACTGCACAATTAATCAAACGGAAATTGAAATCACAATACGGCTTTACGTGATTATTAAGGCTGCGATTTAATTAAAGGTAGTCTTCATGTACTGTCTGCTTCAAAGTGAAGGGGTGGTGTGCTGTTCTGTAGTCTACTACTCAAACCTCAAACAAAGATGGGACTCATTATATTGATTTCAGTGGTGTCATCGTTCACAATATGTTATGTGCACACACAAAAGATTTTCACAGTGATCTCATAAAATCATTTTTTGTTTTCAAAAGAATCTTTTAGTCATAGGTTCCTAAAATAACCATTTATATATTCTGTGGAACCTTTTTCCACTACAAAAAACAGGTTCTGTGGATCGTATAGGTGCATGAACCACACATTTTCTGTGTTTCTATAGAGGTAGTGTGAAGTTCAGTTCTAAATCCACATTTGCAGTACACTTACAATGCACTGATAAACTAACTGCTCCTGACTCACTTCACTTTCACATTTGCATAACATTTTGGCAGCTACAAGTTACTACATTAAAGTAATAAGTCTAATATATGCAAAGGAATATATTAAATATATATGGGGCTATGAAGACAGAGCAGCTGACAGCATTTCACCAGATTTAAAATGAAGGGCAAACTAAAATCTATTGTGAACTACACAGAAATACACAGAAACTAAATTTTCCCTTCTTACAACATATTAGTATATACGCTGTAATAAAAGTCTAATATTTAGCATAAAAAAATACATTAAAGTAAGCATCAAAATTGACTGGTTTCCTAAATATGCCTTAGCTAAATTCATAACTGTATCTATTGGCAGCAGAGCAAAACAAGACATAATTTAGAGTCAAAAGGCATTGCACTGTGTTTGTATTTTTTGCACACCATGTTAAACATGAGAGCTGCTGTTTTTTTGACATCTTTAAGCCTTTAAAGGACGTGACATGAGGCCAAGTATGGTGACCCATACTTGGAAATTGTGCTCTGCATTTAACCCATCCAAGTGAACACACACACCGTGAACACACACCCGGAGCAGTGGGCAG
>JAZGTJ010016747.1:0-12478 GCA_036877575.1 Botia almorhae
CATGAATTTGATTGTAAATATTCATTTTCGTGATTGTTCCATATGGAATTGTGTTGTGCTATAATTTTAAATTCTGGATTATATACTAGGCAGGAGCGCCTGTGTTTAAGGATCCCACAGCTGAGGGCACCATAGCACCATATTATAATGAAGAAGTGCTGAACCTCCTCCCAGAATTTTCTCCCACATCTTTTGACCTGCATAGGCAGAACACCTACAGATCGGACCCCACGCAGAGTCCTCTGCTGAATCAAGATGATTTCACTGCAGGTGAAAGTCCATCCCACTTGTTTTTTGTTTATTACAGGTTCTGTTGCATAAAGTTAAGTACAATTTTAGATTAGGTGAATAGCTCCAGAAATTGCAGGTTACTTTACGTTTTACGTTTTCCGGGAAATCAGACCAGACAGCTAAAATTCTAAATCACTAACTTAACGTTGTGAATCGGGGTGAGGTAAGGAGATCGTGTTGTACACTGATCTGTTATGTACTTGCTCCGTAACTGATTTTTATCCATTTTTAAGACCCCAAAAAGTTTCAGATTGCAGCCTTAACCACTTTGACAGCACAATACTGTCAAAGCAGTATCACATGCCAAAGTAAACCAGTAACTTTCAGCTGATACCTGCAGAGATTTAAGGTGTGTGGTAACCATTCTATTTTTGAAATCTCCTCTAACAGAGGGATGTCATCAGCCACTGGAACCCGGTCCCTGTCGGGAATATGTCGTCAAATGGTATTACGATTCCAACGGCAATTCGTGTGCTCGCTTCTGGTTTGGAGGTTGCCAAGGCAACCAAAACCAGTTCGATTCTGAAAAGGACTGCAGAAAAGCGTGCGTAAAAATATAAGCTCCACGCAGACGAGGCGAACGATCGTCTTCATCGTTTAAAAATATGCCAACATGTAACGTTAAACGATGAACGTTCAGAAATAAATAAACTGCTCGAACAGACTTGAACATTCTCAAATAAGAAAATTCGTATGGGAACAAAATTCACATGCATACCTTCAATGCTTACAGTGGAATATAGCGCCGGTCCTTTTGTGTGCACCGGGTGTCTTATGCAAATCATTATAAAACACTGAGAGATATTGTTGGTACAACATACATGTATTCACTAAAGGAACCATATGATACAAATGTGTGTGTGATGGTAATACAGAATTGCTTGCACAAGTCCACTAGCCTTTAAATTAGGCATCAATATCATTCTTTCAGGTTATTCAAATAAGCTTCACAAAAGAACACTTCCGATTGGCTAGACCCACATGTGTGATTTGTCAAGATGAGAGGTAATTTACATATTTCTCCCCCCCAAGTAGAGTGATGTCATCACTAATCACCCAGACCCTTTGCCATGGGCCGCCCACCCCACCCAATATTTTTTTTAATAAAAACGTTACAAACAGTAGCACTTTTTTTAATAACTTACATAGTTATTTATTTTTTCATGTTTCATGTCAAATCCGTAAAATATAGGGCCATTAACCTAGTTAAAGTCAAAAATTGCAGAGGGGCCACAGAATGTGCACCTAAAGTGATATTTGGATGTATTTACACAGACTGGTAAAAGGATTCCTTCACCCCTCATAATTTACGCACCCTCATGCCATCCCAGATGTTTGTTGACTTTTTCTTCTTCAGCTGAATACAGCTGGAGCATAACTAAAAAAATATATATATATATATATTAAATATTGTTTTTAATAGGTAATGAAGACATATATTGCTTACACAGAAAAACAGAATGGAAGAAAACATTGTTTATAAATTAAATAAGTCTGTTTTGTAAAGTTTATTGGTTTCATTCTGTTATATTTTATCATTTATCTTTTGATGTGTTTTGCTTACGATACGTGTTGAGTCTATACTTGTATACACACGGTCGCAGGTGATGTACAAAATGTGATGTTCTATAGTTTGATTATTATAGGATAATTCTACAATTTAGGCAGCTGTCACTTTAACAACAAATTAAAAACGCTGCGAAAAGGGAGTTAAAAAACATACCGTCTTTGTTATTATACCCACACTAGAATTATATATATGTAAATTTACAGCATTAACTGAGAATCAATATGCGGTAATGAAGCCTGTAATCTTTATCTGTTTCCTCTATCACCATCTCTGTTCATAGCATATGTCAAATGTCAAACTGACATTTCCTGTTAACTTGGACAGTTCAAATTATAAATCTTTTTTTAAGCTTACCATTGGGAATCGAGGTGAGGTATGGAGCCTTAAACACTGGTTTGTGATGTACTTGCTCAATTTTTGCTGATTGTTGTTCCTTTGAACAAAAAAAGTTAGGGATTGCAGATTTAAGGTGGGGTTTAGTGCAGAGTCAATTATGAAATGACCTTCATAATCGTAACTTCCAAAACGCAAATGGAAAACTGCCTGGGACACTTACTCATGCAGTGGGGTAGTAACTATAGTCCCAAAACTATAGTTTTCAGTTCTCAGGGCGAATCAGATGGAAGCGAATGGAATAAATTTCCTGTTTGTTTGGATCTCTCGAATCCCCGGCTTTGACTTCCACAGTCTCCATGCACCTGCCCAAGGCCATGTCCTCCAGCGAGCTGAAGTGCTCTCGTGGTGAAACCTTGCACAAATCTCCTGAGAGCTTCAGGACTCAACATATATCCGGCCCGTCACTCATGTAACCCTGCTTTACGATTGGCCCGAAAGCTCGGAAAGTTGACATCTCAGGTTTTCCACAACCAGAAACGTATCATCATCGGCTTTAAGGAACCAGTCAGCATTCTGGAGATGGTGGGCATAGATGTACTGAAAAGCGACAAGCAACAGAACCATGAACTGGACAAAATCACAACTTTACAGTAAAATTGATCACTTGCTGTTTTTTGAAAGCATCATTACAGTTCAGGACATGTTACTGTTTGTTATTCATCACTATCAAATTTGTATTAAGGATGGTGACGAAATGTGACCTGTGATTTTAACCCATCACCAGTGAGGAGTGAACACACTCCTGGAGCAGTGGGCAGCACTGCCTGACGAGCAATCAGGGGTTGGTTGGCTTGCTCAGGGCACTTCAGTTGTTACCTGTTGACATTGGAATCAAACCGCAATCTTTTAGTTACAAGTCAGATTCTCTAACCAATAGGCCACAACTTGCGTTAAACAGATGACGGTCAGAAAGAGTCAGTGCTTAGAATAAGGATTCGATCCTTGAATGTAAAAAGCAAACAGATGAAGAAGACAAAAGCAAGTCGTCTAACTGCACAAAACGATCTTAAACGCCTTACCTTCACAAGAAAACATTCCATTATGGCGTTTAAACAGAGTAAATGAAATATTTCTTTATAAAGCAACTTTAGAAAAATTACTGATAACAAGTTTAACTATTTTACCAAACATTATGCATTTCTCAAGACATACAATTAATTAGAATACAATTTTATTCATTTCTATGACTTAATTTTATAAACATTTAGAAATTTTATTAAACTTCAGATTCTACTTAAACACTTCAATACACACAAATAAAAAAGCTTTTATAAAAGAGCAGCAGGAATCAATATTAAAAACACTTAAACATTCAGTGATTCTGAGTGCAAGACGTTGAATGATAGATGATGTTTTAAAGATACAACTGAGAATAAAAAAAACACAGATTTTTCCTTTAGTGCAACCAGGAGCAGCCAGTCTGTACAATTATTTATAATACACAAGATAGGAATACATAATAATATAGCCTGGATCAGTCTTTGGGTTTGGGTCACGTCCCTCAAAGAGTCCAAAGTAAAGAACAGAATTGGTTCCACCCATGTCCAGCTGTGTGAGGAACAACATGTTTCAGATACACTGCTAAGTAAAAACAACATTATACAAAAAACACTTTCAGAAAACTTGCGTTGAGCAATAGCACGCTACTAATCTAATCAAATCTAATGAAAACAGACAAATAATGAGATAATAAAATAATGAAAATATATACATTGACATTATATCCTGTCAGTCAGTTGCCTTTTATCTGTAGTATGTTTAAGGAATTTCTTTCTTCCCTTTCTGTCTTGTCCCCTTCTTTCTCTTTTGTTTAACTCTTACCATATCTACTGTTTCTGCAATATATAAAACAAATCAAATATATATAAAATCTATCTTCCTAGAGCAATTTGTGTAGTGTATTTTGTCATTTCAGATACAGTTTGACCAGATAATTGTGTATGTTTTTCTTCTTAAACTACAGAACTAACTGATATTAGAATAAAATTACCCCCCATTAATTTCTTACAATCCTAACACCACCTTCATTAAATGTCAGCATGTGGCCAATCAAATTATGTCAGCATGTGGCCAACTGTCCTCGTACCTGGGCGGTGATGTCTGTCCTCCACGGATTCACCTGGAGTCCATCACACCAGCCTCCACGGCCGTATAACCATGTGCCGTGTTCATTTGGCACCGCCCCTTCAGGTACCCGCATGGCACAGCCCAGGGGTGACCCTACACACACACACACACAYACACACACACATACWTMTTGATMACTCTTCAACTCTCATTAATGGAATAAAATGTTATAAAAGCTCTGATACCTGCTGACTCAAATATGAGGGTGTTATTAATAGCTCTGTTGATCAGGAAGTGATGCGAGGTCACACAAAATTCACCACAGAAGTTGTTGTCCGATCCGTGCGCTGTGACAACAGCGTATAATTCCACCTGCCGTTACAACACACACACACACACACGTTTACTCGTCTATCTAAAAATTAAGGTTTGTCTCATATTTGACTTCTGCATAGTTTGATATTGGTATTAAGTATTGATAATAATGATATTAAAGTATCTATTATTTTATTATGTATTGTATTATATCATCAAACGAGCGGTTTTTAACAGCATATTGTGGGTTTCTCACCTTCTTAGTTGAAGCTGGAAGACTGAACTTAATTTCTTGGTATCTGCTGTTGTAGTTCTTGTCAAATGTTCCTCCGCTGAAGAGTGAAGTTATCTTGAAAGGGTACAGTCTTTCTGAGTAATTCCCTAAGAAAACATCATCAGAACAGATTTTATCACTCCCCTGCAAACAAGCTGATTTGGTTTGATGGTTTTGCAACTGGAATTGTGTCGACACATGTCAGGAAAAGATTAAGCGCCAAGCTTTGCATACAGTCAATGCAGCTTCCAAGAATGATGAACTTACAGTTTACTGGCAGTTCACTGTAAACAGAGTAGGTCATATTTTACACAGTGCAGCTTGTGAAAATAAAGGCTGGAGTTACTGGGTTCAGTAATACTCTGTTCTTTGTGAACAGCAGAAGTCCCTTGTAAGTTACAGGAAGTGCAATAATTGCTAAAGAGTCATTTTTCAACCATTTTGGTGCATCACAAGATGCATGGTGCATGCAGAATTCATTCAGTGAAATGCAGTTTTACAAATGGAGACACCTCACATTGTTCCTTTAAAGAAACACCCAATAGAACGTACTTGAACAAACCTAAAAATATTCCAGTACATCCAAAAACTTCCACAGCTTTTTGGCTTTCGTGGCTGAGGAAATGCATTGTTAGGGAAATCGTGATGTTTGCAAAACATTTATTTTGAGATGTTTCTAAACCTGAGTGAGATTCCTTGTCGTCTACTAGAGTTTAAACTAAAATGGGACACAATTTTCTCAAAGGTTGTTGTGGTGCATTATGGGATTGTCTTCTCTAAAATGAAGTAACATTGGTAACGTGGTTTCCAACTGGATAAACGTAATCATAAAATGCTTTAATGGGCTGGGCTAGAATATTCCCACCTGACTGGTTGCTATGACTGAAGCGCAGATTGAGAGAGGTCATCCAGGGCATCGCCCAGGGTACAGTCTTCATAGTGAAGGTGCATGTGGCATTATCAAGCAGCGGAATCAAAGCGGACACATCCGTCAGCCAATGTCCCGTGCCTCTGCAATAACCAAATACAATATGAAGTGAAAACACGGACGAAGACCAATTCCAAACCTCGTCCATAAACCGTTCCCAGAATAACATTCCAGCAGTCCCACAGGTCCACACACGAGAAGTGGTGCTGAAAAAAACCCCATAAATTTGCTTGTGATAAATCAGAGGAACGAGCACCTGCGGAAGGCTGTTATCCAGCGGCCCAGCTCCAGGTTACAGTAGGGGCTGAAATGATCGCAGCACACAAACAGCTGTACAGTGTGATCCCAATGTGCGCATGTCTCGTCCCTGCGGCCGGGACAAGACAGTGAAGCTTCCAACTCCAGAACATCATAATCCAACATGTCTAATTCCAGAAACAACAAAAATGACACGAGGTGCATAAGGACAGTGCAGTTATCACCAAACATGAAATTTGACCGCTAGCCAATTTGGCATTTTTGTATAGGTGCACAAAAATACATGGCAACAACACCATGTGTGTGATGTTGTTGTGTTTACATTTACATTTGTGAATTTTAGTGTGTGAATTTTAAAAGTGCATTTGTGAATTTTAAAAGTGCATGTCACTTTTATCCAAAAACTGCATTTAAAACGTTGTTATAGTTTGAATGCACGAAGAGCATCATTTTTTATTTACGCAGAATGCCTTGTGTTTTATCTGCCAGAATTTTAACTGTCGGTTTTTGCATTTGACTTGATGAGATGGATCTGTGTTGTGAAAAGTGTTCTACAAATGAAGATTTTGTATGAATGATTTTGGCTTGAATGATGGTGGTGCTCAAACCTCTTGGAAGAGGCACAGCAGCCTGAGCCCCTCTCTCTCCCTGCATCAGACTCCGGTTAAACACGGGCACAACACAGGCCGGCCTTTTCACCTGCTCCTGCAAACCCTCGTTGAAAACAAACCTATAACAACATGAACTGATCATTAAATCTGCGTTTTTTGTCTTAAACTAAACTAAACTAAACTAACAACAAAATCCAAGTAATGGAAAGATAATTATTTTACTTTTTTAACTAGTGATCAATGGGTTAATTTTGGATATCTGGCTGTTTTGTGATACTTATAAGATCATCGTACCACTGAGCCTGCCAGGCGATGAATCTGAAGGTTGGATAGAGAAACCAGCCCATCTCTGACAGCGCCCCCTGCTGGTCGATCGCAAAGAAGAAGTTTGGAGAAGGTGTGATCTGAAACGTCACGTTCACCATCCGCCTCAATCTGTGAAAACAATTAAAAATCCTTTAAATTGTTATAAAACTACTGTATGACTGAGTGAACTTGTTTATTTGGCACTAATAAGGCACATTGGCTTTATTAGCTTTTACAGTATGTTTAAACCTGGGTTAAGCAGGCACAACTTCACACTTGTAATTTTAAAACCAGGTAAAAAAACACTTTTAACCCGGGGTTAACTCCAAGCTAGTATACTTACCGTAGGGCCTGTATGACATCAGACTCTATATGGACCATAGATGCAGGTATATTGAGGGGGGTGGAACATTCATCCGGTAAACAGTTCATGTCCTGTATAGGGTTCCCGGGCAGAGCGTACACCAGAACCCCGGTAGCATTAGATTCAGCCATGTTTTTTATCTTAAACAATAAAAAAAATTGAAAATTGTAATGTTAATAGAAGTTCTGTTAACATTATACATCATGTATATCAAGAACGTTATTTTTAAGTTGTTAGCAGAACGGTTTAAAAATGTTACATAATTAAAACGTCTGAATAACATTCTTAGAACCGAGCAATAATGTTAATGCAATGTCTTAAAAACTGGATGTTTTGAACGTCCTTAGAACGTTCACAATGTCATTTTTAACTTTGTGTAATGTAAGGAAACATTAGGGAAACGTTCCTACAACCTAAAATGGTTAGCTGGCTAGTGAGGCCATGTGAAATCTCAAAGTGGCCTTACTGTTGTAGCTCACCTTTGTGAAGAAAGAGCAGCCCCCCTCAGCGATCCAGGCGACAGCCCCTTTGACAGAGGCGTCAGGTTTGCAGCCATCCCCTGCATCCAACAGTCTGTACGGATCTGTACCCCAGCGGCCACCCAGCCAGTCATATCTGGCATTCAGACGCTTGGAGATCACCGGTATGCTCCAGTCTGCAATGTCACAGATGCCTCGCATCAGTAATCTAATATTTAAAACAGACGCTCCCAGGTATGAAAACAGGGTGTAAACTACAGCAGCGACCTGCGTGTTCATTCTCACCTGGGGAGGTAAAAACGACCTGAGCGAGACCGCAGTTGTGTCCACCACACCCCCACGAGTACAGGACTCTGGGTAACCAGTTACCCAGCGCGAACACGGGTACAGGGGAGAAATGCAGTCTGGACAGGATCTCTTTACCTCTGACATACACAAAAGTGTTTTTATGCATTCGTGTAGTTAATATAACGCAATGATATTACTTCTCTGTCTGTCCCTACAAAAAAAACTATGGCAATGAATGAAATTATACTATATTGGTGTATTTTAAGATACTTCAAAGCTGCAGTCCGTAACTTTTGCCTTTCTGTCGCCATCTCTGTTTAAAACACATGCAGATTAGTTTACATATGTTCAAACGAAGTCAAACGAAGCCAAACTGACATTTCCCGGGAAATCGGACCCGGCATCTTAAATTACAAATCGTTATTATAAACTTAACATTCCGGATCGGCGTATGCCAAGGAGTGATCCGATTGTTGTTATTATGAACCACCAATGTCCTCATGTGTCTGTGTGTGTACCCGCGGACAGTGGCTCCGTACACCTGCTCTCTCATCCAGAGCGCGTCCCGAGCTGCCGTCTCATCCAGAGACAGAAAGAGAATCTGAGCGCCGGCCGGCAGATGCTCCACCAGATCGGACAGGGACTCGTTCCACGTCCACAGACACTCGAGAAAAGCGGATTTATTAGTGAAGGCATGGACGAGGAGAGCGGATCGCGAGTCCCTCTGAGGAGGATACACAAACACTCCGTCCAGAGTCTGGACTTTAAACGCCGGAGCTGTATCTCCAGGCTCGAACCCGCCCAGACCTTCGTGGGGCTTCGCTTTGGAGATGATGCTACCCGTATTGTGCGCCACGGAATCCAGCTGCTCCAGATTCTCAAGAGATCTCGCACCTGCACCAAAGGCGGCACATAAAGAGACGAGGGCGCACAGAAGTAGTGATCTACAGTACCGCATGACTTTGGAGTGAATGTGGAGGTTTCGCAGGTCGTAAACACAACAATAAACTATGAATCTGTCAGTGTAAGACGCAGAAAAGCGTTTCGTCACATTGTTTCGCTTTCATTCAAGCGCTTCCTCATTACGGGGGGCGTGGCCTACGGTGGCCGGTCGGGTTTAAGGGACAAGTTCAAATGGCCAATAAGAAACAAAATTTACAATACAATACACGGTAATAAATAGAGTAAATACAACGAAAGAAATATTGAATTGATAATATTAAACAACATGAATAAGACCCATTGGTTACAATAATCCATCACAACACCGTGTCAAATTGATAGGCGAATAAAAGTCAAGTTTAATTGTGAGACACATTCAGAATAATCAGCCAGCTCAAAGGATCTGATCAGGGGTGGATATTGATGACTTAGTGGATGAATCTCAGAGAGATAATCCAGCGTGAAGGGTTTGTGTCTTTTAATAATTCATAATTGCCACCCGATTCATCGTGCGCCCGTTTAAATAGAGCTGCAGTTTCTGGCTGGTACCAGAAACGCAAAGATTTTATATTGTCCCTCCCGAGACGTTAATATATAATGAAGAACTGTTTGCTTATTCTGTTGCTGTGCTCGGATTTGACAGATACTTTGTGCCAAAACTTCAATCCCGACGAGGATAATCGGATTAACAACAGACATCCAAATCGGGTTAGGAATCAGGTTTATTTGTCGATTGTCAGTTTAAATTAATATCTTGTACTGATGTTTTTTTCACTGGCTAGCTATGGAGTACAGACAGTATTATTGTATTGTGAATTAAATATAACAATATCACAACTCTGATTATTTAACGATAGTAATAGCAGATCGTCTCTTGTTTGCATTATTCATTATGGTTTTTCTGAAGGTAAATCTGATGGAGTCAGAACTATTACAGACCATGTTAAAACGAGTCAGCCGAACTCCTGAACCACAAAACGTATGTGGTCTAATGGGGAAAAGATCGTCAGGTAAAAATGTTTGACTTTTATTGTTGTTTTGTTGTGTTCTAGTACAGTGTGTCCTCATTTCTGAGTATAGTAATGATATCAACATCTAACATCTGTCGCTGACATTAACTTTAAGATAATTGTGAATTTATTTCACAGCAAAATCAAAGATTACACGACAACGTGAGTTATTTGAATTTTGACCTGCTTAGTTTTTAATATTGCATATTTGACGGACTATTATTGTGTTCATAATCAATAAATGGAATACTTAAATTGAATAACAATAAAAACTATATTGGCTATTGCTGATCAATGTTTTCTCAAATGAAGTGAGATTAATATGATTGCGTCACAAATAACTTGCAGGCCAGAGATTTCAGACTTTTGTGGGGTTAATGGGGAAACGGGATCTGGCTGAACCAGGTGAGACAGGTAGTTTCCGGTTCATCTCGATAGCGTTACATTGCTTTGACAATCATATACGTTCTGTTACAACCTTTGAACACATTCTGATATTTGTTTTCTTCTAGGTTTCTTCTAGAAAACAGCACAACTAATGCCACTTCAACGTCAAAACTTCAGACTGGTTGTGAAACTGAAATTGTCTTCTTTAAAAAATTGTAAAAATCAATAACAAAAAAATTAGCAGGCAGTTAGTTCGGATGATGCATTTGTCTTGTGCTAGTCAAATTAAAAAGTATTTAATATATTTGGTGGGTACCAACAAATTTGGACACTTAATTCACTTACATTCTCCAATTTTCATGTTTTTCTGAAAGATGTTCTAGTTCTGTGTTTGTAATGAATGGCAATTGTTTTTGAAATGTCCAAAGGTTTGGAAACAGCGCCCCCTGTCGTGCTGCTATCAATAAAGAATGTTGACGGAACATGACCTTTTTCGCATGTCTTTGGATGTTTACCTGCTGTTTTAGAGCCTATTAATTATCTTATTCTCTAGAATATTGATTAAAATTAAAATGTCAATGTCAAATACTCAAACATTACAAAAGAGCATTTGTAAGACTTATAGCGTGACTGAATTTAAATGTTATAATATATAATGATCATTTTTTCAAGAATTATAGACTATTCTTCAACTAACCAATTTATTTGAGTTAAAAGCATTTCAATTTCAAATGACTATCATGTGGGCTCCACAATATGTTTAATTAAATATTCATGTGCGCTGAATCAGTTTCACATACAGGTGAAAATTATTCAGAACTGTTTACGTATTAAAGCAATTTTATTATTTGGAGCTGTGCTCTCTGTAACATCGTAAGTTTTCTTGTACTAAATTCTTCATCTCGATCATGTCCATTTCATTTCACACAGTTATTTGAACAGCTCTTGTAAATTTCCCTGCTTTTCAACACAACATTTGCCAATCTGCTCTATTTGTATCATCGCAGGTTTATTAAGAGACTGTACAATACAAATGAAAAATAAAATTAAAAATACAGATATGGAGAACATAAAACAGGAAACTGCTTCGGACTCATGTCGTCCCGGCTGCAGACGCTGTACAGCACGGGTGAGGTTATATAGACAAACATGTTGATAGCACTCCTGCATAAGCGCGACCGTTTAAGGAATATTTCTGATGATGTCGATGTATTTTAAGACACCAGTCTGCCGAGTATTCTGATAAACATACAAAAAATATTACGTTTGCTGTCTCGGTGTACGTATGCGTTTTTATATATAATATATAAAAATAAATGAAATAACAATAATGAAGTTATATGAGGTGATCAAAGGATATTAACTAGACAAGACATTATACTTTGGGAAAACTTCTGCCATGAGAGGAAAAATTCATATTATGGGCCATAAGAACAAGTAATAAGTGTGCCCTCCAAATGTCATTTGTGCATTTACAGATGTACAATTTGGCCACGATACATAGGATTCAGAGGTTTACACTGTTTGGGGGAAGGTGCAAAGTTCAGACAGTCACGTTTGTCCCAGAAAACACACTTCTGTTACAGAGGTTCATGTTATTCAGTTTATCAGTAAACAATTAATCATCAAAATATAGCTTTAACAGTTAGACATGTTTTCTGATATAACTGTGGACATTAGCTGGTAAGTGGTAAACAAAGAAAAACAACGGTCTCGAGAACAGTAAATATATTTTGGATTTGCACTGGTTTGGTTTGCCAAAGAGATTGAAGAAGGTCAACTGGTTTCTGGAAGTTCACAGACAGCTAAAGGCTCCAGCAGAACACAGACAGCTGTGAGTCTGACTGAAGACAAAACACCTATCAGGTCGCAGGGGTGGGGGGATGAGAAGGGGGGTATTGGCCAATAAGAAGATCCTGCTCATCGTAAAAAAAACCTTTTAAAAGATCTTCCCTTTCTTCTTATTCTTTTCCAAAGTCCTGTGGAAGGAAA
>JAZGTJ010016749.1:0-12476 GCA_036877575.1 Botia almorhae
CCCATTCTCTTTGTGTTTACAAGCACCCTGCCCCCTAGCTAGTGCACACTACTCGCATCTGCCTACTGCAGTCTTTCTGTCCTCTAACTCTATCCTTTGGCATCTCCCTGCCTCCTTATTATTCAGTCCATTACCTCTAACTTTCCTCATTTTCCACTTTCCATGGTAACGGCCTGTTTTCCTGACAACAACCCCAGAATCCCTCTGTAAACAAACAAATTGCGGCAGGAAATTGGCTTGTGTATTGTTGTACGCCGGCAACGCTTAAACAAACGCCTGTCTGTGCATCAATCAGGCCATCTAGCCACATATTATGCAAGTTAACGAAATGTGATTCATCCGCTGATATGTTTCAGATTCGCGCGGCACCACGCGCGCTCCGGCTACAAAGGCTATTTGTGTCCCTGTAAAGAGAGAAACAAACATCTTTACAGTGGATCTCTGCCTTTCACAGGAGGAGGATGACTGGAATCTGCTTCAGTTAGCCAAGTATATATCCTTCCTGCCAACAACCACCATTTATTCATCATTTAATCAAGCATCACAATACTGTACCAAAACATTCCCCACCATTAGCCAACATGCTTACATTAGCCCGAGCGTCTTTGCTAGATATCACATTTTCATCTATTCATCTAGCAGACGCTTTTATCCGAAGCATTTTAATGCTGCTTTATCAGCATTATCTTCACTTGTGGATGTTTGTATGTCTCACAACATGTCTATATTAAATTTCCCCCAAAAATAAAAATACGAAATTATATTCAGCATAAACTAAAAACCTGTATTTACAGTCAGTCAGATATGATCAACATTTTGATAACAAATAAGCACATTCTCTGTACAATTCATTCATATTCTTTTTCATTTTTATTTCATCCAGGTTTTTTGGGTGTTGACAGACACGGCCTGCTGGTTAGAGAGTCAAGCACCTGAGCAAGGCACCTTTCAAAGCTGCCCACTGCTCCGGATATGTGTGTGTGTGTGTGTGTGTTCACTACTCATCGGTATGTGTTAAATGCAGAGGACACATTTTGAGTAGTTTACAAACCTTCACAAATACGTCACTTTTACTTTCAAAATATTATTTCTCTCTTTTTAACTGGAGTGAAAGTAGAGCCTATCAGAGCTCCTGGATGGAGTTGCTGGGTGTGAACAGGCCACATAATGAATCTGGAGTTTAAGAACTCACTGCAAACCAAGAGCATTAACTTAGAAAAGTGTTAACTCCGACAGATTAGCATTCTCTTAAAAGAAGCCGATTTATAATGAGTAAACTCAGTAATTCCCCTGTCAACAGTGCGTCACCCCGCGCACACTCTGTAAAAAAGCAGACTAGCCCCTTTTCTCTCTTTCTTTTATGTGGTTTGATCGCATCCTTCAAACGGCACCTAAATGACTCTGCAGACCGGCTGCAAATGTGTCATGCCGGTTATCCACAAAACCTCTGCAGCGCTGCTAAACGTTTAACCAATCTAACCCAAGACACTGAGGTTCATGCAGATGTAACACTTTTTCGGAACTTAAAGAGTCAAACTCGCTAAACCTTGTGACAACATTCCTGTACTTCACCACAAAATCAATTATTCAGAAATGTACGACTAACCTCAAACATAAAATCGGCAGATTCATTTTTGCCGTCTCACCTGCTTAAACATCTTGAAAATAATGACACAACACCAAAAGTCCTGATGGTTTCCGTAAAACGTACTTTGTATCATTGTTTAGAAAGAAAATTTACTTATTTTTCCTTTAGATTATGGAGTAAAATATGACCCAAACATGACAGGTTCTTGAGAGGTTTTCTAGGATTAACTTCAACAGCCCTTGTAAGACAAAGTTGCCATGTTGTAGTAGCTTATCTGAACAAATCCGGTATCTGTGATTGTGCGTCATTTTCTGTCATTATGGGGCTTTATATCTCTCAACATTACTAAAGCACACGGTGACCCAGTTAAGCCTGGCAGAGGAGCTGGGAAGAGTGTTTTCTGCATTATTCACCACGGGCTCGGCTTATGTAATCCGGTCATGTGAGCCTGTGCGTGTGCCTGTTGGGAAGTCTAAGTATCATCAGGCAAAATGGCTGTATGCAAATAACAGCTGATTATGCAACAGGCCTATTTACTGAAGCACCCACACAAAACACATGCGTGAGTACATACACAAAGGCCGGCTAGGCGACTAAACGTAACTGTTGTACAATCAGAACAGCCACTCGTCCTCTGACGCGGTCCGACTCTGATGCCTCGCATCACCCTTCCGTGCTTGTGGAGCTCCACATCAGGTTTGGTGATTTGCAAGGTTGCCATAGCAACCTCCCTGCACACTTGAACCCCGGCTGGGCGAGGGCAGTGACGCACAGCCTTTTTTGAGATGACTCGAACCGTTGCTATGTTTGCAACAGCACTCTACTATAGTAGTATGCATACTTCACACAGTACATAATGTAATGTGAAAAGACTTTGCACCGACTCCTCAGTGACCTGAACTATCAATGCCATCGGTCGCAGTCTCACTGGTGTTCATTTATTCTAATTCAGCGCATATGGTTCTTCCTTCTTGTACTATGTACTTCCTTCCTGTTTTACACCAGTAGAGGACAGCATGTGTCTCCAGTGAAAGATACAGTATCCAACACAGATATGAGATATGCAGAAACACAGAGACTTGCATGAAAACAACGCAATTCAGATTGCGTTATATATGTGCCAGCTTGGCCTGGGACATGTTTTAGTTCACATGGTAATGACCCCTGTACTGTTTACTGTCTATACCACACCTGCAGCGGATCAGCAGAATTCCCACAGCGTCCAACATGGCCGGTGTGTCGGCAACAGGAAGTACATGTGCATGCATAACAATAAACTATCAGTAATCAGTTTATACTAAACAATGTAAACACAGAATGGAATTATTACCTGTATGACAGGGTTTCCTCCCTCCAGGAGAGCGATGGCCAACAGGATACTTTCCTGGAAGATTCGATCGCTTGTGGCGTTCATGATAAGGTCGATGACCAGGTCAGACGCTCCCTCCCGATCCAGGTGACACTGAACCTCGGCAAGGGTTATCTCACCTCGACTGCCCCCTGAACCCCCACCACCCCCTGGGAGAAGACAGACGCAATAGGCCAAATCAGTAGGGGAATAAAAATGCTTCCATGAATTGCCGACAGTGGCCACGTTTAAACACACTGACTTCCAAGTTTAAGCCTTTATTGTATTTCTGATATGAAACACCTGAAGGTGCTGCTCTCGTGATATATCTTAATTCAGTTTCAGTAATTTTATACAATGGTGAAACAATGCTTGACTTTAAAACTGCCTGCAACTCACAGCACTTATAAGTACTGACATGCACTGACATAAATCAACAGCGAGTATTCAGAATAAGGTGTTTATATTAAACAGAATTACAGTTAATAAATGCATATGCCAACTGTTTATGTGCATGTAAATATGGCCAATAAATATCAGACTAAAATCATCTAAATGAATTGAATCATGACCACATGTCAGATTTCGTGATGTGTTGCAAGCTTTGGAAAAAAAATGTAACTGATTCTTTGGGTCCAAGTGCTAAAAAACACATTTTGGAATATCCTCTTATATGGTGTCATTCTCTGCTAGTGACATTTACCCTCGCTAGACTTTCCCTCTTTAGCAGGTGTGTCTGGAGGCTAGTAATCACACAGGAAGTGTGGGTGCTCTGTTCCTGTCGCCTGGCAACAGCGATGGCTCAGACTACAGGGACACGTAACATGCAAACCGAGAGGAAATTGGATGTGGGATGGAATGATTCTTTCATGTTAGCAACTAGCGACAAACACACACACACACACACACACACAAACCTGTAGGAGCCTTGGTCTGTCCCCCGGGGGTGATCGGACCATTGCTGAAATTGGTCAGACTGTCTCGTCTGCCTCCCGGCTTGACGTTGCCATAGTAACGATTCACCAGGACTTGCCTCAAAGCTTCACCCTGACAACAGGGGATAAGGGGGTGGGGTCATGGGAGGAGCATTATGACAGATGTTATCACTGAACATCTTTACTTGCCACAATGATAAAGATCATTACATGAATTCAATTTCAACGCGAAATAAAACACAACTATTATAAATTCATTATAAAGCATTCAGAACATGTTTATGTTTAACAGACTTTACGAAAGGTTACCACATTCGTTTTATTCACTGCTCAACTTGTCTGTTAGGACCGACCCCTCCTCATGTTACAACTGTGTCATCAGAAAGAGGTCAGAAAGGAAGACAGTATCTGATAAAAACCAGGCCCATCCTCTCACACACATCTGTTCTCACAATACCAGAGACCTCAGACACAAGACACCAAATCAATATAGACAAATCCCAATAAACTGTGTACACAGACAGCCATAACCCCAACCGATACATCCGATACACCCTCGAACCAAGTCACGACACACACATAAATAAATATGATGCATGAGAACAACACATCCCTAAAACGAACACATGTATCCATCACCATCATCAGATTTAAAGACCAAACATACAATCCCTGTTTTCAGTGATACTTCCCTGCTGAAAAATAGTTCAAACCAGCCTAAGCTGGTCGCCTGGTCTAGTTTAAATATGGATGGGAATAGCTGGTTTAAGCTAGGCCTCCCAGCCTGGCAAAGTTGGTCAAGCTGGTCTACCTGCTGGTAGGTCAGCTGGTCTTCCATCTAAAAAAAACGGCCAGACCCCTGTAAAACCAGTCCGCTTAACCAACTTAACCAACCAGCTAAAACCAGACCAGGAGACCAGCTAAAACCTGCCAAACAGCTCAGGCTGTTTTTAGCTGTTTTTTTTAACAGGATTAAAAAAGCAGACGGCAGGGGTGTGAAGGGTGAGTGCTCGGATGGGCGACCTCATCTGGGTGTTCATCACACGGCCCGTTTCTTTACCTACCCTTCTCTGATCCTCCAGTAGCTTCTGCGGCTGGTTTGGATCAAGATCCTGAGTGACGTGTTAGCAGAAAGCAAAAACATAAAAGGGAGGGAAGAAAAATGAGAGGCGATAAAAGAAAGGGGTCAGGACCGTGAACATTAGTCACTATTCTGACATGCACTAGAAAAGTGGGGCAGATTACATCATGCAGTTAAACGAGAGGCATGGTGTGCGTGGGGGGGGAACAACGGGAACTGAGGGACATCATGCAGAGCAGAGGAACAAGCATTTGTGTAACTGTAACATGTACAAAATTCCCTGAAAGGATGTTGAGAAAAGGGAAAAACAGGAAGTAAATAATAAACCAATTTTAGACCTAAAAAAATTAAAAATTACATTTTAAATAAACGGTTTCAAATGAAAAAACAACATGGCAAATTCTGGCCCAAACTGAAAATTCTGCCATCCTTTATATCGTTACTGGTGTGACTTAACTGCTTTCTTGAAAAAATGTCTTATTTTGTGTTGTAACAAGGAAGAGTAGCACAGAAGAAACATGAGTGTTTGTAAATGTCGTCCCTCACAGAACAGACACATGAGTTTCACATGCGCTAAAACACGTGATCGCATGTGAAAAACATGTCACCACATGGGTTTCCTGTGGGAATTTACTTGAGATTTTGGGTCTTTTCTGTAAGGGGTTATTGTTCACTATTATTTTAATAAATTCAATTCAAATTTTGGCTGCATGAATATGCCTAAACCTGTGCTGACCCATTCAACCGTCCCATCTGTTTGACTGCAGTTGTGCTTTAACTGCAGTAACAACAGGAACCAAACCATGTTAATTACATAAGAACCAGTGTGAGAGGACAGAAGAGAGAGAAAACTCAACTTTTATCCAGATTACATAATGGAGCTTGTGTACTACTGACACACACTGTGGCTCATGCCCCCACGGTCATGGAAAAACACATCGACAACTTCTCTCCCCTCTATCTCTGTGTCTGTAAATACTGACATGTATGCACATGCAGGCACACCTCTCTATAATAAATGGACAAAGCTTCAATTAAAAAGAGAGGGAACGTGGGCCAATTTTGTGATCAAAAGGGAGAGGCAAAAAAGAGGTCAACTTATTGACATACTTTCAAAAAGAAAAGAAAAAATGATCGGAGGAAAAAATCTGTGTGCAAGAGTGTGCGTGCGTTTGTGCCAGCCCGGGGTTTAGTTTTCCCATTTGCATGGGCAGAGATGACTCAGATGAAGAGAGAGAGAGAAAGAGGCGACTGCTATGGGACGAGGCAGAGACACGGTTCGAAACAATTAACTACTGTCTGCAACAACCCATATTCCCGCACCACAGCGTACAGAATGCTCAAGGTGGGCGAATATGCATGGGACACACCTCTGCAGGGACCTCGGGCTCTGGTGGAGGTGCAAGCTAATGGAAATAGAAAATTTTGTGTTAGTAAATGCAGATTAGCCTCTGGCATTAACAGCACTCGTTAACACCCTTGGAAAACCAAAAAGTCATGTATGTACAACCACATAAGCATGCCATTATAACCGGAACCTCAAGTGAATACTGTACTACATGTGTGCAACTCAGCATTGCAATTTGCAAAAACTGCCCATTCATCTCTGTTGACCATGGGGAGGTTTGTTTAATCAGCCTGCAAATTTCATGTGAACTGAATCTCAGCAGGTCGGCCTATGTGACAGGCTTTTATCAAAGTGGGTCATCAACAAACATGGCAAAATGAGGAGACAAACATATTTTTAAACCATTGAAACGGCTCAAAAAGGCCCCGTTATCCATACTCAGGTTATGCAATATTCTTTCAAGCTTTCACTTGGCAGTAAACATTACTCGCCTGTGTGTTCAACACTAGTATAAGTGCTTCCAGTACAAAGTTGGGTGTGTTTAGGAGATTAGCATGTTTTTTTCATGTAGCAAATTTTTAAATAGGTATGTGCAACTTGTTCGGTCTTGTCACGGCACGCAGTGTTAAAATTTGTGCGTGTGCTTCTGGTGAAAATTTCGTTTTTCATTTGTATTAGTGGGTGAGGACATAAAAAACGTGTCAAATTAAAAGCACAAGTCGCATTGCGCAACACATGCAGAAGCGTTAGGAAAGAGCACAGCAGCATCATAAGCAATGTGCAGAAAGTTCGTCAACAAACGGGCGAAGAATGCGCTCTCAACAAAGACAAAACATAAAATAAAAAACAAACGAATAATTCTCATGACAAACACAGTAATAGTGGCTTACAGTCAACGGGGTTGATTATCGCTTTCGGAACAATTCATTTGCCCTGAATGGATGCAAAACTAGAGAAAAAAAGAGGAAATTTCGAGCATGTTGTCTGGAACTGCTCAAGCTCAGCAGATACAAAGGGAAGGGGGGGGGTTCTAAATTAGCAACAACTGTGACGCACGACATGTTTGTGTGAGTAATACTGCGAGCAGATAGGAATCTCCCTTTCTGCAGCAACAATTTTTCAGCTGGAAAATAATGCCGTTGCAACAGTAAGGTGTGAATTTGAAATGTCCCTTCCTGGCCACCGTAAATGCTCACTTCCATCACAGGCTATAAAAACCATAAATAAATTTCCCCACAGGAATCCACACAGCACATCCATTCGGCGAATCGGATTAACTCTGAAATTCGAGGAGCTTTCAAGCTAACGCCATCGTCCATCGTCCCTTAGTTTGCTTTTCTTTCAGTACAAATCACACGTTTGAGCGGCACAAGTCTGTTAAGTGACAAACGAGTTTGCACGTTCACTCGTGTCACGGCTTCATTCCTTCAATGGCGAGAGGCCATCTTGAATCGAGGGGTTGTTACAATCATCGTAACTAGGAAATGACACGTTTCATACAGTCATCTGTCATAAACACTAAGACAAAAGCATGTCTGGGTTTACAAACACTCATATCAGGTATTGTTTACCTTTACGACCTGTTTGACGATACGAACTTGATATCTAGCATGTGCGTCCATTTCGAACCTTTGGACTTAATATTGCAGTGCATGATTAAAAGACATCTGGCTTGGTGACCTCATTTATGCATTTCTCAGAAAATGAGCGGGAAACTGAACTGTGGCTTTCTCACACAGCAGAGAGGAGTTTAGGACAAGGTCTTAAACATCACACACCCACCCCCAAAACCCATCTACCCCCACCCGGCGTGTGCGCCTGTGCCACCGCCAGCGTCTCTTGGTAAACAGCCCCGTCGCACTTTTATTGGCAATTACTGCAGAAGGTCACACATCAGTAAAGAGGCTGAATTCCAGGAAAAAAAATGGAAAAAAGAAGGGCAGGTCTTATGTAACCTCGGGTTGAGCGCTGGCGGGAGTCCAGGAATCGTGCTGCACACAGGCGAGGAAACTGGGACACTGACGTACGCGGAGACGTGCGCGTCCACAGCTCCCCCTGATGGACGGCTTAGGAAGTGCTGAGGAGGGGCCAGTGATACTGCTGCTGAAGCATGCGGGACACATGAGGACAACAGACCTGAACTCACACACAGCCTACAGGAACTAAGCAAATCTACAGGCAGACATAACTTTCACAGGGAGGGCGAACAAGAGAAAGCGAGGGAAAGAGAGAGAGAGAAAAGAAAGACAGAGAGAAAATGGGAAAAGAAATATAGTATAATTATAGAGACAGAGATGTAGTATATGTAGAGATGTTTAATAGTGAGAGAAAGAAAGAAAGAAAGAAAGAATGGAAGGAAGAATAGAAGGAAAGAATGGAAGGAAGGAACAGAAAAAATGAAAAGAACAGAAAGGATGAAAAGAAAGACAGACAGAAAGAAAGACAGACAGAAGGCTGCTATAACTGGCATCTGTGTGAGCTGTCAGCTCGTTCAGCTCAACCGCTGTCATGGTGAAGCAACACTTCACTGCTGCTCTGTCACAGGAAAACACAATCTTGCTGAGCTAGTCAGTTATAGTTAGTTGAACTACTGACGTTTACAGCTGAAGAACAACACGTCCCATTTAAAACCACTCCACCTGCTAGAGGAGTGAAGTTTGTTAGCCACAGTAATGCAAGAATACAGTGGCACTGTGTGTTTACAATGCATTGGTATATACTGTATTTGTATAGAGTACATTTATAATCCAGCCTGCATGGACTCTGTGAGCACAAAAAGATCTGCAGATTTTGAAAGCTCATCATCTCTACACCTTGTGTGGTTATGAAGTATTTCTGCTAATTTGGTTATGGATGAACCCAGCTAACAAGAAATGTTCCCAGATAGTTGGCTAACATTCTCTAAAGGTTATCTCAAAGTTCTCTCAATGTTATTAAAAATGTCCCGGCAGTAAACTAGTGGAACGCTTTAACGTTCGAAACAGTATTATTCAGCTGTTAATGGAACATTTCAAAAGCATGACCGAATTTAAAAAAGGTTTGAATACTGTTCCATTTTAAACGTTCCTAGAACATTCAAAGTGACATTTGAACATTTTTGTTACTAATGGAAATGTTAGGGAAATGTTCTCACAACCTAAAATTGTTAGCTGGAAAACTACCAGTGTGGAACTGTGGTCTATGTTTAATACATTTTCCTATATTTATATCTATATATCTGCTGTATTCTGAAGGTTTTCACTGAAAGTAATGCAAAAAAAGCAAAACATCTATAGATTCCAAAAAAAAGCATCAGACATACAGAGACAGACAGAGAGAGAGACTGAAAGACGGGAGATGGTATACAACTGTAATCTGCTGGCAATTGAAGGACACATGCATAACCGCATGTGTCCCCTTGGAGTGCACGCACACACACACACACACTCACTCTCTCCTGTAGTGAATACATTACCATTACATAACCTTTCCCGCTCAGAAGCCCACGGACACAGCGTCAACATAAAGCCATAATACCCCCCATCCCTCTTACATCACACACACACAAACACACACACACACACACACACACACACACAGGATCAGGCAGGCTGTGGCTGAGCCATTTACTGTCCTGCTGCACCAATGCCACATTCTCTTATATAACATAAATAGAGAGAGAGAGAGAGAGAGAGAGGTGTTATATGTTATACGAGTGCTGCATCAGGGATGGTCTGTCATACATGTGCAGTGTAACAGAATTAAGGCTCATGCTACACTCTCGTGTGGTTATGTTTTGAGGATACGGGGGACAGGGAGGTGTTACACAAGAAGCTAAACTGCGGGGAGAGAAGGAGAGTTAAAGAGAGAGGGAGGGAGGGAGAGAGACTGAGGGAAACACTAACCTGCTGGTAGGAAGTCAGATTCGGTCTCTGCTTGCCCCTGTGTGTCTAACTGATACACATACAGTTTTGGCAAGGCAGAGAGGGCGATCATTTACTAAATAATTAACTTGGTAATTTACCCAAAAATAATCGTTATTTACTCACCCTCACGTTGTTCCAAAACCGTATGATTTTCTTCTGTGGGACACAAAAATAAAACATTTATGGAACATTTGAAGAACGTTTGAAGCTGCTCTTTCACCTGCAGTTTGAATATCAGGCGGTGATCTCAGGCTATCCATCCCCAAATACAACAAAACAAACAGGATAAAAATAGCAACACTTAATTTTTAATGTTCAAACCATTTAAACTGGTTTGACGTCACTAAACGTCACTGGTTCTCACACATTTTGAAACCGAATGTAAAAGAGCAGCCGAAAACATTTTCAGCATTTTTCTGTTTGTGTTCCACTGAGAAAAGAAAAGCGATACGGGTTTGGAACAACTTAACAGAAGACAGACGTTGCATTTCAGGAGAACTGTTCCTTTAAACATTAACACTAACATGGTCGCCTATATAAACCACTGTTTGGTTATGTGTGTATAACCAACTAGACTAAGCTTTACTAGACATATCAAGAGATTTCTTTAGAAAAGGTCACAAGATCTCTCATGCAAGTAGCGCACAGTGTGCAGGGGACAGTTGTGGCCTGCTGTTTACAGAAATGAACTTTTGTCATCATGTCACTTGGTGCAGTAAGTGATTTCTGTGAAATGCTGTTGGCATTTAAAATCGACACCCAAACAAACATAGCCTTCCGATCAATGCTTCACCCTCAAAATAAATGAACACACAATACACACAAGCAAGGGCTAACAGCTGAGATATACGCCCCCTATTGCTGATTGGCCACGAGAGTGTTATGGTTTTGTGGTGAACGGTCCGATCCACTTTGTTTTTCTACTTTTTCTAACTTGTTTTTAACACTCACAGACAGAACAGACATCTAACAAATATTCACAAAAATTTTCAACAGTGTCTCTCAGAAGTCACTTATTGCACCTAAGTTTTACCACTTTAAAAGAAAAAAGTGAAGCTCTTATGTAAATTCTTCCTTCGAAATGTGTGTTATTTGAGCCACAAAGTTATCTAAACAAGAATGAGTGGTTATGCTGGCATGTTTATTAACACCCTTCCACAACTTAATCATCCTTGAGACCAGCCTGATCTAAAATATACAGGAAAATCTATATGTGAAATCTAAATGACACAAGTTGACATGTCGGTTTTTCTGTTGACCTTAACGCGTGACAACCAAAACACCCACAAACTCGCACCTTTAACACTTCTCTCATTTAAAAACTATCTCTCATACACAGGCAAGGCAAAGGTTAAACTCACACAGACATACACATACATTAATGTCATCAGCTGCGTCATTCTACCGCGTTCACACTCGCTTTCCTGTCATTGCGTTCATCCTTAGAACTGACAGCAAACTGGTGACTGTTACTGCAGTGTGAGTACGAGAGATTCCTTCCTAACCTAAACTCAGGCACATACAGACAACCAGTCTGCAAATAAAATCAGGTACACACCCACTTCTCAGTTAAAAGGGAATAGAAAATAAATGTCAATTTGAAAAGGAAATTAATTAATACTGTGTGATAACAATGACAAAAATCTCACAACTTAATGTACATGAAACTAAAACATCATTCTGCACTGTGAGAACTTCAGGAGAGTCAAATCCAGAAACAGTATAGAAGCTTTAACACTTAATTCTTTTCATATTCGGTTTCCAAAGCTAAAATTTTAAGTCTGGATGAGTTATCTGGCTAACCGATGATTTATATTACTTTATAATTGATAAATGATGAGGACGCAGTTTTATATCATTTGGATCTGATCACAAAACCACAAAAAGTGTTACGCAAAACACACAAAGATCCACAACAGCCTACATGTGCTGCTCATGCTACATGTTATCCAAAAGCTAATGAATTCTAAGACATTTATCTGGGTTTATTTTTTCTATCCTATTGATTGCCACAATTCTACAACTTACCTGGACCAGGTTTAGCTAGTCTAACTTTAATTAAAGATAAACAATTACAGTATCTTAGCCCAGCAGTTATTAGGGTGTTGTGTGTTTTAACACCCTAATAACTGCTGGGCTGAGATACTGTAATTGTTTTTCTTTAATTAAAGTAAAAACACAAGATGTTGTGACATCCCTGTGAATAAGATACTGTTGCTCTGTGATAAACTTGAATCAAACACAGGAAATGTGAACAAAGATAATGCTGAT
>JAZGTJ010016750.1:0-12476 GCA_036877575.1 Botia almorhae
ATACATTTGTGATTTTCCATACATGTATCTGCAGTGGAGATAATACTTTCTCATGTTGATTCAGTAAATGGCTGTATTTTTTAGTGGGGATCATGCCAGGGTAGTGATGATGAGTTGTGTGAGTGGAGATTAAAGCATACCTGTGCCAGGATTTGGCGGAAGGAGCGAACCCTCAAAAGCCACTTCAAAGATTTCTTTCTTTCTCTGCTCCATACGACCAGCTAAGCAATCAAGTTATGTACCCAACATCACTCAGAAAAGCCTGCTCTTTTCTTTTTTTGTCCACACTGCTGTCCATGCTGCTGTCTATATTTGTGTTCATACATGTATATGTACATGTTTGAACTCTTTTCAAACATAGTTTAAAGGTCTGAGACTACTATTAAAAAGTATTATTTTTTTGCATTTTTCTAATTTAATACATTGCTTTTCACAACAAATATTTACTTAACATACAAATGTGATAAAAACAATTCAGAATTTATTGACAGCTTGTGCTTCAGATGACATCCTCCAGAAGTTTAAAACCTGATGATTTATGTAATCCCAGCATAATCTAAGAATGAACATCAAAGAACATCTGACAATGTGTGTTTGCTTATGTTTAACCAGTGACCTAGAAATGTAAAGATAATCTTTTTTTTAAGAACCTATTTAAATTGTATTTTAAATCCTATATTTTAAATGTGTTCTCCTTTTTCAGACAGACTGCGTGTAGAGCTGATGCATGTAGAGTCTTTTGAGCCCAGATCAGCATTGGAGAGCTGGGCTCAAGAGACTATCAGCTCTACATGCAGTCTGTCTCTCTGGACAGGCTTGTTGTATGTCGTGTCCTCAGAGAGCTAAAAAAAATTTTTATGACCTACACGTTACCTCAGTCCTAAGCATTAAAACGTTAAAACATGGCAGGAGGACACTGGTGTGTCTATTTTGGTTTTAGTTTCACTCCAACAGTGTTAAAACTGTTAAACTTTTTTTAAGGGGGAATATTTGCCTCTTTGTTGGTTGATGTTGATGTTACAAGGTCTTCCTCACCTTGAAAATTGCTTTGGATAAAAGTGTCTGCCAAATGTCTATATTAAATTAATCCCTTATATTAAATGTATGATGAAAGAGAGAGACACAGCATAAATAGATAAAGAGGCAGCAGCTGTTTGAAGCTAGTAAAGTCTTCATTGCATGTGTTGACGTTTATGAGTATCATCACTCTGATAGCTGCACATAAAAAGCCTCACATGTGCAAATGCCAGGAGATTGCAACACATATATGCATGTCCCGCAGGGCATGCTAAAGGGGTTAGATTGTTTTGAACAAGCACCCTTCTCACTAGTGCTGTGGCATGAGCACATTTAGTAATAACTAAAATGATCATCAGGAACCATGTGTTCAGCCCCAAAATGTAACTGCCAGCTATTTCCTTTGGTCCTTTGAGCATTTTGCACATTGCCTGTTGTAAATTGGGAAGGCGCCTGCCACATCTGCCCTGTGTTAATTAAAAAGAAAAAAATCAACTGTAACGAAAAACAATATCTTCTCTGATTGTGGCAGTTGCAACAAGAAGCTGCATATGCAGTGTAAAGACCATGATAGGCTTTCTTCTTTCTCCTAAAACACTCCTAATGTGTTAGATCAACATTTCCATTTGGCTGCAAAACAAACTTAGTTTTTATTAATTGTAATTATTGTAATAAAATGCCATGTGTTACTTAAGTGCGGAAAGAACTAATAATTACCACACGGTGAAATGGCTTTACATTGAAAAAGAGTCTTTAACAGCAAGAGTTAAGACAACTAGGACAGATTTTGTTTATTTAAAAACAGGAAAAACAAAAAAAGCTAAAACTAACATAAGAGTGGTAAAAAAAATGAACATAAAACAATAAACCATTAAAATACATAATTATACTTTTTCTAACAAGCATTCATCATGACACAGCAGAAAAGTCCTGTGTCCTGTTTGGGAGACATCCAACCTGTAGATGCTGATATGGCATGTGATGCAAATATTGCCAATAAAGTTCAGCAAGTTTTGCCAATCCTAAAACCTCTTAATGGCCCTGTTCCAAATGGCATCCCAAGACTGTAAGTTAAATTATTAATTCAAACTTAATTGAAAATGTTAAAGTATAACTTTGGTCAAAAGGTCTATTCAATGGATTTGAGTGACAATTTATTTTGAGCAAAAAAAAAAATTCACAATAATTGAGATGTTGTTTATTAAATTGATTATAGTTTCCCCTTAATTTAATTTATAAGCAACCAAAGTGATTGGAAACATACTCAGGATCATTTTGTTCACAGTGTGAATGTTTTTCTGATATGATCAGCTGTTGTTAACTTTCTGCAGTTAACAGAAACTCCCATTCTCCCATTCTGTTGAAGCTGGTCTGTATCATTGATTTCAGAGCAGTTTTGATCCCTGTCAGCTGGTCAGGTTGGGAGACCGTCTAAACCAGCTAAAATCAGCAAACCACTTTAAGCTATTTGAAGCTGTTTTTGTTTGTTTTATTCCTCAGTCGAGTTATGTTTATATTTATCAAAAGAGAGAAAAATGTAGAAGCAGCAGGCATTCGACCACCTCTAGATTATTGCTAAACTGTGTCTTCAAATTATTTTACCGAAAGCCCTAGAAAAACAGTGGTAATCTAAAGTGGTAGACTAAGACTGTGCCACTAGTATTTGCTGCTAGTAAAATGTGATTAACAGAGATTCACAGCACTAAACATCATTTAGTGTACTTGCATTAGATTAGCCATAAGATTAGATGAATTAGTCAACATGGTACACAAAAATGCATGAATCTTGTTACACTCAGATCTGCATTTTGATAGCTGTTCACTTTTATCCCAATGATACATTTTTATGTATGGTTTTCTGCGTGCAAGAAACTTTCTGATATGGATTCAGTGATATGGATTCTGATCAGTTTTGTGTAGCTGCTGTAGGCTAGCATTCAACATTCTTGATGGCAAACACTCATTAGGTCATAAATATCAGCTCAAGTGTGCGATATTGGGAGTAGTTCAAACCCCCAAAATTCCCCATGGTTTAACAGGTTTGTGTTGACTGCATTCCATGCCACCATGTCTGTGGAAAACAGTGGTGGTCAGGTCAACCCGTTCTGTTTCTGAGTGAAGTTTTCCAGCCCTCATCTACTGCAAATTAGCTTTTCACCTTGTCATGGTTGACACACTGACAAAACAAATAAACAGCAAAGTATCAAAGTCTTTATGATGAATATTTTCAGACTTTTTAGTTTATCCTCTCAAGCCTGGTGGTCTATGGTTATGAGAAGCTGCCCTTTTGGCTGTTCCAGACCTCCTGGGACAACAAATGAAGTAATGTTGCAGTTTGGTTGCATCAATGTCAGCTCTCGATTAAACTCTAGCGGTCTCAAGAGTTTAAAGTGATTAAATGAAAACCGTGCTAAAATCTTCAAGTTCAGATGTTCAAGGCTTTTTATTTTTGCAGTAACTGCTATACTAACACTGCTGCAGTTTTATGCCTTGGAGTGTTGCTCCCTCAGTTTGAATAATTTATTACACTAGTATGGTTGAGTAAAATGTCCAAATTGTCTGTAAAATGCAGCATCATACAGAGATCAAAGGCATCAAAACCCTTAAGACAAAAGATTTTTAAAGACAGTATGGATGTATACATAGACAGCTGTGATCCTGTGAATGCAGTGAAAGAAATAATGATAGAGTCTGATAGGGCTGTTGAATCAAGTCAATGTAACTTGTGTAAAGTAAAGTATGATTTTCTTTATACTGTAAAATAAGTGTTGGAGACATTAAATATTTGCTTTGGGTATTTTTAAAGCTCATGAATTTGTTCAGGATCATTAGACATGATGTTACAGCGCCTTGGAAGTCTGAAACCAGTTTCATCATAAGCCGCCTTCATACAAAAAATGCTGCTATTTAAGTCATTAACTGACTGGGCAATACGGCAGCTACCAGATTTCAGATGCAGTTTCAGATGCATCCATCAGTGAACACCATCAAAGGTCATACTGTAGGTCAAAGAATACCAGGAATGATGGGTGATGTATGTGGCTGTTAATAAATACATGCATCTGACCCTGAACTGTCTCATGATGGACAGGGAATATAAAAACTATAAGATGATGAAGATCGTTTGATTAGGTTGAAGGCAGAAAACATCTGGAACACAACTCAATGCAGTTCACTCTACACACACACACATACTACAGACCAGGGAGGAAATTACATCTGCTGAACAATAATTCAGAGTGGAAAGGTTTTTTCCACTCTTCCTCTCTGATGGATGGTAAAATGTGCAGGTGTGGGTTTTCTTTGATATGAGAGAGCATATGTTTCATTCGGAGGGGTCTTGGCTGCTTTCGGTTGGCTGGAGACTGTCAAAGCCAGAGTCTCTCATTGACCGAATCAGAGATTGTCCAGGTCACTAACTGAAGGAGCTGTCTGGATCTAAGTGTGTTCTATAATCAACACTATTGATTAAATGGTCACAATCGGCACATCTGAAAACGCAAAGCATTTGTAGACATCAGATCCTTCTTGCCTTATTGGGATAGGTCAGTCTGTCACAAATGCAACACTAACTCTGGCTCTGGAGTTCATTAATTAATGAAATGGGAAATTGAGAGAGGCATGCATAATAAAAAATAGCAAAGACAGATTTCATATGTTGCAATCAAGACTTGCTCAGTTCTTAAAGCCAGGTGACTGGTGCAGGCAGGACTTTCGTTTGAAATGTGAGAACGGCTGTATGGATTACTCATAATTATTTGATGAGTATAATCAATATTGTGCGTTTTTTCATCTTGATTGCACTAAAAGTTAAATGAATATCAGAAGGAGGATGAGGAAGTTCTGAGGAGGTTACACAAGCTTATAAAACAGGGTCATTTTAGGGTCATTTACTTGCATTCGCTTGCTTTAGCACAAAATTCATGAAAGGAAATTTGTCCTAATTTCATTGGCACAAATTGTTACAAAAGATTAAGCAAACTGCACAAAGCTAAATTGCACAAGTCTTGATGTGCATGGTGCATGTACCGATGGTTTGAGGAAACCATTGCCTCATAAATCTGTCACAGACAACTTGCATAAGCATATTCTGTATCTTTAATACCTTTTCCTTCTTACAGCACTGTGGACAAGTATGCTGTTAACATATCAGTCTGCCATCATTTTGCTAATATTTAAGTTTTATGCAACGCTTTAAGTGTGTTGTGTGATGTTTCTCAATCATGGCGCTGTCCAACTGACATACATTTTCTTTCGTTTTTCATTTTATTCAAAATGTTCATAATTTCGTTAACTACTTTGTGTGACAGTAGAAAATAATTATAATGATAGTGAATTTGTAGTCAATTCCATGGACATGAATGTCTAAGTTTACAGATGATAAATGGTTTGCTTGTACTTATGTGCATTTAAATGTCTGAAACAAAACATTATTTACTTAAAAAAAACTGAATAGTGGTATTTGACATGCGCAGAGCGAGTCAATTTTTTGGCTCAGCACCAGCCACAGCATGAGTGCATCTCTAGCCGGATCTGTGTGACGTGACGCTCCGTTATCAGAACTCTTACGTTTGGTTTTAGAAGGCATAAAGACTTGCCAAGTTATAGTGCTCAAGTCTTTGTCAAGTTGCAAGTCTACTTTGAGTATGTTGAGATGCAAGACATCACATTTATGACCTGAGTACGAGTCAAGTCCAGGTCATCCGACTCGAGTCCACAACCCTGCTGCTGACCCTTGTTTCCTCTCTCTGATTTTAGGGATCTCAGCATGAACAACATCAGCGAGATCCAGCCCAATGCCTTCCACAACCTGCACTTCCTCAGTGAACTGTAAGTACATTGAAACGCCATTGTACGCTATTGCGATGAGTGGTTATTTATGTTTAGTGGTTCATTGAAGGTTAAGTAAAAAAAAAGTTACGCAATTCCAGATGTGCTATACAAGATCTAGATAGAAGTTTACCATAAAATCATGAATAAATAAATAAATGAAATCATCAGCTCGAGGGATAATTACCGTAGCATGCTTGAGCATTGTGTATTTATATTCAGTCTTACCTTTGTCACTCCAGTCTTGTGTTTAATAGCTTACGTCAATGAAAATATCAATATTTCCAGCCTAAGACTCAATGCATGCCAGCTACTTGGAAATTGCAGCTTGTGAAGCTACAAACTATTCATAGTTTAAGTAGTTAAGCTACACTTTTAAAAATGTGGTTAGCCCCACTTTAAGTTACTAATAAAAAAGTATCTACATTAAAGTTACTCAGAAATGGCAACTGTTAGATTACAGTGTCCCAAAAAGAAGTAGGTGAATTTGGTTTTCTGGACACTACACGTTGTGAAAAGTAGCTTGTTACTAGAAAACAAGTACTGCCATGCTGCTAAAAATGTCAAGTTACATAAAGTTAAGTAATGTTATGTTACCGTCGTTACTTTAAGCTACTCCCCAAACCTGACTGCTGCATGTGTCAGTAAGAAACACATTAGAGATGCTACATCTAGCATGTAAACACTCTGTTCAGACCTGTATGTGTCAGGCATTGATCAAAATAAATTAAAAGGTAAAACAATGTAACGTCTGCTCGCACTTTTCCCCATGAAGGGCCAATTAGCTCAGGTGAGATGTAGCGTAACCTCTTTGAGTCTCTAGAGAGCGTAAGCATTGAAATGAAAAGCACCTGGCTGCTGTGGCAGTTGCACATGGGGCCGCCAGCAGCAGAAGCATGTCTGCTGAGCAGCTGGGCCTCCTGGCCACCTGACTGACACAAACAGGATGGATTGTGAACGGCCAGTGCTGTCAAAAAGTGTCACGGAACTTGTGGACAGGAGAGGGCTGCAGGAAATGTAACGTTTTTTGGTAGGAGTCAATATTTACAACGTGGCTGTCAAAGCAAACCGGCAACTCCTCGTTCCACATTACTGACTTAGTCCTCTTTCCTCCTGAGAATGTTGTGATGTTGTTACATTTTAAACAATGGATGGATGTGGGGGAAGATGTTAATGGGTCAACAAACAGAATAAACCTGTAGTAAGTATCTTTTTTTGTAAAGTATCATTTTTGAATCATTTTTGATTTTCTTTTATTAAACGGACAATCTGTTCTACCCCTTCGATAACCCCTTCCAACAAATGCTGTCAGAAAGATTGTATTTACTAGATGTGTGCATATGAATGCCCCAACATTTTTGTAATTAGATTGTGATTAAACCTCGCTTCGCTTTGCTTTTGTTTAGAACAGCAACTTATACTGTAGAAGCAGCTCTGGTTTAAAGTTTAACAAATTCTTGTTTTTTGAACATCAGGAATGACATGAAAGTACACAATAAGAAAATGTCAATAAATGATCTAAGCAGTTCTACCATACACCATTCTCTGTGTTCTAACCTCTCTGTTCAACAATTTTAAAGCATTGTTTGGCGATCTAACTTGGATTTTAGTAACACTGTGTTCCACTTCACAATCCCAAAAATTTCATGTTTTGCTGTCTTTGATGTTCCACTGGGAATGATGAATTTGTGTGTTTTTACCCTTTGTTTGATACTCATTTACACCCCCCAGGCACCAGACTTGCTCTGAGCAGTTTCACAAGTTTAAATTGCTGTTTTGAAGATTATCTGTAAAGTTCTGTGCCCTTAGGATGACAGAAGGATCTCAGAGATTTTTTTCCCTTTATGTCTATATTATGCCTTGAAATCTAATGATTAATTGAACAAACCACTGTGATAAACCGTTAGTATTATGAGAATACACACAAAGTGTCTTTATCGTCTACAGAGGCAGCTTTGACCCGATCCAATCAATTTCCCTTAGCAACCTGTGTTTAAGTTATGCTTTGTTGTATGGAGTTCAGACTGAGCCATCAGTATCTTACATTTACATTTACATTTAGGCATTTGGCAGACGCTTTTATCCAAAGCGACTTACATTGCATTATACTACACATTGATCATTATACATTGAGTATGTGCAATCCCTGGGTTCGAACCCATGACCTTGGCGTTGTTAACGCCATGCTCTAACCACTGAGCTACAGGAAAGCATCTAAAGTATCTATTTATGAACTTCTGTAACACTATAACCCATCAAAGTCCCACAGCATTACAGAAAACACCCCCATGACCCGCTGCTGTCAGATTCTGGCTGTTATCCTATCAACTTCAAGGTCATCAATGGGTGTGGAAAAGGGCAGAGGAAGTCTCACTGTTTGCCTTTGGGAGGGATAAAAAGCAAGCTGAAGCAGGCAATGTCTTTCTCCTTTCTAAACCTTTCTCCTGCTCCACCTCAGCTTCACTGAAACCGATGATGTTCTATATTGAACACTTTGTTTCAAAACCTAGTAAACTTTTACCATTCCTGCTGGAGAATCAGATTAGACCCACATGAATCTGCAGACTGGTGCTGGTCAATCCACATAGTATTTCTGGTTGCCTGGTAGACCAAGAAAATACAGGTAGTTGACACTGTAATAAATAAATAATTTTATAAAGATGTTTGCAGTGCATTATGTGTTTGACTTATTTGTTAAGGTATACATGTGATGCTGCATTAGAATTAGGCTATAATGATCTTTATTAAAAACATTTTGCCTTATGTTGGAGGTATGTCTACAAAGCCGCTCATTGTGTATTAAAAAAACTCCCAAAATCACTTTATGTAAACTTAAAATTATATATATATATATTGAAGTATAACAGATGTATAAAATATATAAACTATAACAGGTATATAAAGTCTTAAGGGTACTTGGAATCCTGAATTATTTATGTTTCAATTTTATTTTTTATGTATTTTAGTTTAGTTATGTATTTAGCAATGCAAAGATAACAAAAATACCCAAAACATTAAAGCATTGTTGGCCAACTGTTCACCCAGCTTAGCCAACAATCTAAAACTCTTCATAAATCATGAAAAACACACCAGCCTAACCAGTTTTAAGCAATTTCTCAGCAGGCTAGTACTGCAGCACAAGATTCTTTCCCAGGTTTCAGCAGTAACTGATCCATCATTAAGAATGGCTCACTCCGGTGTATAAAGACCTGGAATTCCTGTCTCACACCCATCCCCCTGTTTTCTTAAGTGCTCTAATCTTCATCATCCTGTGTGAGACGCAAGGCCACGGCCAGCTCTCCTCTCCCATCTTTCTCTTTCCTTTCTGTTTCTGTAATGGCTCTCAGCTGAAATCACAGTTCATGGCTCTTCGTCATCAGCCAAATAAACCCTGGCCAGATTGCTCTGTTGCTTTATTATTGCAAGCTGATGCTGGGCCATTAGAGGGCCAATGGGTACCTCAATCTCAGTACAGCGCTCAGGACCTGTCACTACTGATGGGGTTTAATGGCTGCATTGTTGCCCCATTTGAAAGTGGTTAATCCCGGTCTAAAGGCCATTAATCAGATGTTCTGATGGAATTGTGGCTGGAAGTGGCTGTCTGGAAATGCTGCTGGTGTTTGCTTTGCTAATTGCGATTTGTAGCGAGCGGGAAATGCTCATGTTTTTTCTGGTGAAGGTTGACCTTACACACTGTCAGGATACGCACACAGACTGTTTACTTGTACTCTAGAATTACCGGCAGACGGATCAGTTTAGTGTTAGATTAATATAATAGAAACATTAGAAACCTGAGAATCAATGCCATAGATGATAAACAAACTGCTTTATGTGATATTTGTTTATCTATTTAACTTGACACATTATCTTATTTAGGGAAAGATACAAATTAATGTATACATTTTGGTTTCATGCTTTTTGTGTATGACAAATGCATGAACAGCAGGACATATTCAACAGTAAATTTCTGGTTCTCAGGCTTTAGGTGTAAGCCACAACCCTGATGCAGCACCACATAGATATGAGTGTTTAGAGGCCATTAAGGGCCCTCAGAGTCTTAGCGCACTCTGTGGATTAGCTGTGTGTAATCCAGCATTGGACTTGGTGATACAACACTGGAGCGCACCAGGCCGTGATGGCCCACAAGCCTCTTTCTCACACGCCCACACTGAGCATGTATTCAGCTAAGCCTCTACATCTGATGTTGTCAGATGTAAAGAAAATGTGATGCATATTGCCCCTTTCCCCCTACTTATTTTTCATTCTCTTGGGGCAAATTTGGAGATGAAAGCCACAAGGTATCACATGAAGACAGCTGCAATTTTACTGCAACCAACCTCCCAATAGTCCCAATGATTTTGACAATAATCCACAATAACAAAATACAGAACTCATGTCTCTGGCAGACCTAAATCTTTCAAAAGGTTTTGTTAGCCTCTACTGTCCACTTTCATGTTGTAACATGATAACATGTTTACAAAATGTTACATGTAACATTGATATAGTTTTGACCCTTCTGAGGACAAAACTAAACACTAATACAACAAGATAGATAAACAGACAAACATACAGACAGAATTTAATATGGCAATAAGTGAAAGAGCAATAAACACAGATAGGTAAACTTACATGAGCACAAACAGTAGTGCAACTGCTTAGAGTGGAAAAATCATGAAATTGACCTGGAGCAAAATGTAGAAATCATTGAGATGTCATAGTTTACGGTATAAAGGGAGGTAAATGATGTCGTAGCGTAATTGTCCAAGAAATACAGAGGGGTCCTCAGCAAATTTACTAAACACAAACCACAGCAAAAACACACAAATCACTTCTTGACAATGTTTGGAATTCACATCTGTTTAGTGTATGTTTATACATGTAATTTGTGTATTTTCACACAAAAAAATTGTGTTTACATTTCAGGCACAGTGAAAATCTAGGTAACGAGAAACAGTTTGAGATAAATAAATCATTTTCAGGGCCCTTATGTATAAAGGGATGGAAGATTTGGTTAAAACTGATTACAAAATGACTTAACTCTACAGTAAAGCTCTATATTTAATATGAGAATTCTGGATAACTAATTCAGCCTGTTTTAAAAAGTCATACAGCAAAAATCTAAAATCAGCTCTTTACATTTTACCAATGATCTCTGTACTCTAATTAAATTAATTTCTTTAACGGTGCTTTGTATAACCATAGGCTCAGCAAAAAAAGAAAAGAAAACTTGGGCTTATAAAGAACCTTTTTGAGTTGCTATATAGTTGCAGCAATGTTTTATAATGTCTGGGTGATTTAAAGGTAAAGTGTATAATTTCTGCAACACTTGCATCACCAAACAGAATTACAAAGTTTTTAGACAGGTTTCCCAAACTCTCTTCCTTTCTCCCATTAGTCAGTCAAAAAAAGCCCACCCCCAAAACACAACACTTGTAGAGTGCATTGACACTTTTGGGGCTTAACCTGCAAATAGTTTACTTATTTGTCTACCAACATTATGCTGGAATAAGAGACAGCATTTTAACATTATAAACATCTTACACTTTGCCTTTAAAGCATGAGTACATATCATAGATGTTTTTTAAAAAAGCTGATAATTAAATGTTCAAGGTGGACAAAAAAAGTTCTACTGTGGCATTAGGTTGTCAAGATTCTAAGTGGAACCTACATTTTTAAAAACAGGGAAAACTCAAATTGTGCAATTGTGCTTACTTGAAAATGTACATAGTGAATCATTTTGATTGACGCCTGTCAGTGAGGATGACAGCTATGTAGTCACCTACCGCAGAGTGCTGGATGCTTTTTCACGCTTCGTCCTGCCATAATAAACCAGAACCCAAGCAACAGCCCCTCTCATATGGAACAAATTATACATCCTGTGTTGCTATATCCATCAACCCCTTAAACCCACCGATCCCCCCCAACCCACACACACACACACAAACACACACATACACACACCACACACACACACAGACTCAGTGTAGTAATTTGTAACATGTCTTGTTCAATGTGATGTTTCTCAGATCAATGTGAAGTGATGGGGAGATGAGTGTTCCCCACCCCCCACCCCCAGAACACACACAACCACACATGTTTACTTCCGTGTCTAAATAGGGACGTTCCATAGACTTATATTGTTTTACACACAGCTAGATATAAAGAATATAACCTAAACCTAACCCACAGTCTAGTCCTAACAGAAACTTTCTGCATTTTTAAAATTTACAAATAAAGTTTGTTTGGGTCAAATGAGGTCCTCCCCAAAAGGAGGTTTTGGTCATATTTGTTAGGTTTTGATCACTTTTGGATACAAATGTGTCCCTACACAGAACAAGGTTTTCTACACACAGGTTCTCTGTGTGTAGAGAACCACACACAGAAAACTGAGCTGTCTTCACATCAGAACAAGCTTCTGCTGAGCAAATGAGCAAATACAGACACTCATATATATATATATATATATATATGAGTGTCTTGGGGGCAGCCATGGCCTAATAGTTGGAGAGTCGGACTTGTAACCCAAAGGTGGAGATTGTGAATTACCAGCACTCTCTCCACCCTCAATACCACGACTGAGGTGAGACCCTTGAGCAAGGCACCGAACCCCCAACTGCTCCCCGTGCGCC
>JAZGTJ010016751.1:0-12476 GCA_036877575.1 Botia almorhae
GAAATACATCTCAAAACATCCCACAATTACACATTCAAAGGTCACTGGACACTACAAGATGCTGTCGCACAAGAAACTGCATCAACTGTTAATGACAGAAGTTACTTTTTTTATTATAAGAAGCTATTTTTAATTATACATGTTTGTTAATTGTTCGTTGTGTCAAGGATGAAATTTCATTCCAAGAAAAAGTGTTGCATGTGTTGTATTGATATTGTATGTAACAAAACTAAACAAAACAAATCCAGAGTATGCAGCATTTAGATAATCATCAAATCAAACCAGATATAAGCTGTTAAGCAACTTTATGAAAACAGGGAATTGTATCCTTTTACAGTATTTAAAATAGATCTCATTACTTTTTATGATTTTCCAGTATTATTATTAACTATAGTGAATGTTGTATTTTGGCCGAACATCTAAACTGCTAGGAAACTGTAGCAATCTAGATAAGCTATTCGGCCTGACAGGAATACAATTAACAAAGAGGGTCAAATAAACCTTGTTGCCACACTTTCATACAAGTAAACCTTTTTAAAACCTTTCTGTTACAATACAAGCTTTTAAACATCTCTTTTGGCATCTTTAAGTAAACATTCAAAGATCAGTCAAATGTAAACTACATTTTCTGTCAATATTTAGAAACAAAAATGCTTAGCTTGCTGCATTAAAAAACATTTCAAAATATCTTTACATCAACAAAGACAGAAGTTGTCTAGACAGAAGAAAGTTCTGTTTGTCTTTTCAAATATCACACTTTTTGACTTGCCCTATCAATTCGCATGATTCTGCATGACCGGATCGATCTTTTATCTTTTCCTCGTTTCTGCTGAGCAGCCCGAAGCCGTGCTAAAATGTGTTTTTTGGGAAACTTCAGGGTGGTGCATCCAAACTGGCTGACTCCTGTATCTCCCGGTAATTTCTCCCGTCTCTGGACCCAGCTACGCCAGCCAGGTTTCCAACAGTATACGCTATCATAAAACTTTGATCCATTTTCACCACCCAATAAATATATCCTTCGTCTCCATCTTGCCACACCTCCTGCAGCGATGCGTCTTGGGAGGGCTGGAAAAACCACTGGATTAGGAGCACGGTTGCTAGCACCTCCTCTGCGGTCTACTTTAACCGCCATCTCTCGCTCTGCTCCTGTTCCTCGCCCTTCTCGGAAGAACAGCACACGTCCTGTAGCGTCTAGTGGTTCAGCCTGGGTGTAGTTGCCATCCATGAATGTAGCAGCATCACGCAAGTACCCGCCGACAGCGCAAACACCTCCATGTACAGCTACTCCTCCAGCCAGGCAGGTGGCGCCAGAGTCAAGGGCAACACGGCTCCAGGTCTTTGTAACAGTGTGGTATATAAGCACGCCAGCATGCACCACAGCCCTACTCTGCTCCAGTGTGGTACCCCCAAGCAAATAGAGGCGACAGCGGAGAGCAGCGCAGGCGAAGGAACGTAATGGCAATGGCAAACTAGGTCCTGATACCCAGGTCAGTGTGTTAAGGTCAAATCTTTCACATGTGTCCAAAAACGCTGATTGGTTACAGCCACCCAACGCGTATAAGAAACCTCTGCACCCGAGCAGCCCCAGCATAGCACGTGGTTCGGCCATCAATGGCCATGCAATCCAGCGGTTTAATACCACATCATACTCATGCAGTGAAGACGACACTTGGCCGTTTCTCAGAATGCCACCTGCCACAAAGAGCCTATTTCCAACAGCTGTGCAGCCAGGGCAGAGCAACGATCCCAAAGCTTCCAGCTTCTCCCACCTCCCTGTAGGTGGGTCAAAGCAATCCACTGTGAAGTCCCACTCCTGTAAAGACTCATCTTCTCTTGGTTTAAGATCCACACAAACGATTTTCTTTTCAAACATGCCCTCTCGTGGCCTCAGTGGCCCTTTCATGCCCTCTGTACTGGCCTGAGGCCCAAGTTCCTGATTGAGACGCTGGCTTTCATTGGGACCAATAAGACCGGGACGTAAATTGCGTAACAAACTGGGCATGTGCATGTAACGCTCGGCAGGTTGGTATTCAGCCCAGCGTCTTGCTGCGTTGTAAACCTCTATCTCTGATTCCACAGCCAGTTGATCCGACTCCAACAGGCTGCCAAGAGTTCCCGGGTCCAACAGGAGGAAATCCCGCTGCCGGGCAACTCTAGGGAAATGCTGGCCCACTATTCTCAAAGAAGCCCGAAGAAGAAGCTGATCATGATGGGACCGAGCAAGAGAGTACATGCCCAGGCAGTTCTCCACAGAGAGGTGTTCAAAAAGGAATCTAATGCATTGGAAAACAAAGTTGCTATTATTAGTAAGACAAGCTTTACACAGCATCATTGTACACAATTCACATAAAAATTGCACCCAAATATTACCGAGAGCAAAGGTCCTGCAAGGGCACCACTTGAAGACGATTGGCTGCTACAAACAAGTCTTCTGCTGTGTCAAGACTGAAACCTGCCTCCCCTGTATAAACAAAGTGAATGACTGTCTCCATAACAGAGGGTGTCACTTCCTCCAGACGGATCTCAGTAAGACGAGACTCAACAAGAGGACTGGTAAACATGGCCCGGAAATACGGACTGATCGCTGCCAAAAGAACTCTGAAAATGTTGCAGGAAAAAGGGCAGTTTTATACAGGAGTGGATTTCCTATTATATTCTGTCAAATTATTAATTAATATCAATGATCATGATTATACAAATATCTTGTTAAATGGTCAAGGTGTAGAATAGTGTTGCTGCTGACCTGCACACAGGCTTCTCTTTGGGCCTTTTACAACTAAACCATTTACTATTTAATACTAAAAAATTATCTATTTGATAATTACTGCTGTATGTGAAGCTGTAAGCAGAGCAGCCTACAAACTCTTTGCTAAGTGTGTTTGCAGTTTTAATAACAGAAGACAGCTTCAAAGTCTTTAGTAAACTTTTCTCCAAATGATTTTAACTGTGATTCCTGATTTTCCTTCTTCATAATGGTCTATAATGGTCATAATGGCCTTAACTGTAAAATCCCCTTAAATTTATGTATATAATTCTGTATATGTTTGGATTGTAGACATGTTTATACAAGCTATAAAAAACAAAAAAACAAGTGTATGCAGAAAATGAAAATCAGATCTTCCAATGCTGAAAACAAACACAAAACCCACCGATGACACATAAACTTCTTTCCCCCCACCAAAAGAGTGACATCACACAGCTGCTGAGCATCAAGAAGCTGCTTTAAACCTAAAGCAGATCACAAAGAGGACAGTAAAGAGAGACAAAGAGAGTGAGAATTATGGTAGCATAATCATTTTGTTTGTTATTAATAATATATATATATACACAGTATTAGGTTGTTAGGTTCAATTCAATTTTATTTATATAGCACTTTTTACAATGTTACATTGCTTCAAAGCAGCTTTATATAGAGAAACAAAGAATAAAAAAAACAGAACAAATGTTGGACATGTTGATGGTATTATTGCAAATAATATGTGTGGGATGTAAAAGACTAATTAGGTCTGTTGTTTGGAGTGAGATCAAGTTTTAAGACCAGAAGTAAAAATTACATTTTGCATGTTCTAATTTAAGACAATTTTTTTCATCATCCCAATAACAATTTAAGTGAAAGTTCATTTATAAAAAAAGAAAACAATCCCTGGGAATCAAACCCATAACCTACAGGACTACATTAATATTTTCATTAAATGCTACAGCAAACTCTTGAAAATCGTAATGTGTAGGGTTCAGAAACATATGAAATGCAATAAATCAGAAATAAAGTTATTTTGGTTAGTTTTGCTAAATAAAACTAGACTCACCCTGAGTTACATATTCCCCCAAGGGAGTAAAATGATCGTCTGGAAAATCCTCTTCCTCTGAGTCAGTATCTGAGAGAGGTTCTCCACCTCCTCTATCAGCATCTTGCCATGGCTGTGGTTGCCAGGTAACTCCAACACCTCTGCCTTCATTCATCTGTGTCAGACAATAAATAGAAAGTCAATGAATATATAGTTTGCTATTCAGCAGATACTTTGTTTTCTAAGTGAATTTACAGTACAATAATTGCGGGGAATATAACAACAGAGTTTAAAATGCCAGGTGCATTTAAAAGCATGCTGTGACATAGCAGAACTGGGTCGTATCACCTGTTTACTATTGGTGCCAAACATATTAAAATGTTTCTAAGACGTTTATGACATGGAGCCAGAAATGTTTATTTAATTTCATGCACATTAATAACGATAAACTGCATGCAGTTTGTTAGTACACACAACAGATCTGAGTACCAATCTGTTAAGGCAAATGAGATAAGAGATAACATTAAACACCATATGATTGTTGTTGTTAAATATTACCATGACAGGTTTATATGTGAGTTGACCCCAGTAGTACAGGTCTAAGTATTGGATATGCACTTAGTTTTTGGGGTGTCTTGAGTTCGATTATGTTGTATTAGGGCTGCCAGTGTGCCACAGCTATACAGACGGACCGACACCATTAGGGCCACTCGCAACGCCTTGACCTTCCTGGTTAATTTCAGGGCGAACTGGTCAGCTCATCACGGCTTGTTATCCATCCTATCAAATTATCAGCAAAATATAAATCCACGACTGACACATCCACCTTGACGATCACGGCTCCATGCACATGACTGAACTTGGTCCAGAATGACCTTGAAACGGTCGTACCAGGAAGGGAAAGAAATTGCTGTTTATAAGTAACACGAGCTGTTGCAGTGCTCAGAACTGTCATTGCTTATCAGTAGACGAGGAAAATAAGCCGTAAAATTTTTTGACTTGCCGGAAAAATACACAAAACATCCGCTTTGCTCACTGCCCAACGGACATGACGATTTATTTACTGGACTTTGTTTTTGTATTAAGGCATAAAGTCGCCGATTTGCCTTCACGCTTTGTTCTGTTGCAATGTCGGTAGTATGTGCAAATGAACAATGTTTACATATTCTCTGTGTTACCTGATACGATAAATTCGCGTTTATTTGTCCTCAAAGTCAACTGACTTTTGACAGCTTTCGGGCTTTCGTGAAAACTACAGATTTTACTTCCGCATTTTTGCACCCATTCCCGGTGCATTATGGGTATTAAAGTTTTCCTATCTAATCGAAAGACAACAGCTTTTTCTCCGTTTTCTCTAGTCAGGTAGCAGCGATTTAAAAAAAGGTTTTCGCCTTTATACTTGTTTGGCAACAACATTTTATTGAAAGCACTTTTCCATTATATACTTTCATGGAAATTTCTGTCAGCAAATATTATGTGATACCTCTTGTTCCTCAGGCATTAAATAAATCTCAAAGGATTAAGCAACAATGTAGGTTTTATTTCAAAATAACAAATAATAGCTCATTTTCACATTTCCAATCGCCTTCCCAGTGTCCTGTCGGCTTCCGTAGTTAAACTGTCAGCTGGTTCAGCATGGCGTCCGCCGTAAGGGCATCTGCACGCTTTTACTCACTTGTTTTGCTGACTTCTAGAAGACACAATGTCAGCAGCGTATTTAGGTGGTCGTGTCGACCATGCTCTTCTCGAGCAGTCAGGAGCAGCCTTTATGAGCATATACGAGAGGGGTACAGCCACAAACCCGAGCTGGACATGCAACGTGTGTGCGAGGATACTGATGCGGTGATCGCGGAGGTGGAAAATCGCAAAGGAGATCTGCGGGCATCCGATGTTGGTCTTATAGTAAGATCTACCTTGTCAGCATGACACTCCTTCTAACAGTATTGATGCGGTAGTAATACTTGCATTGAGAATATATGTAATTAATGTGAAGTTTTAAATTGTCAATCTGTGTGCTGCAATGCCTGCCTAGATTTCAGTCTGGAAGAAATTACAGAATGTGCAGAAAGAAATATCAGAATTGGAGGAAAGAAAGAATGTGATCAGTGCCAGAGTTCGCGCTCTTGTGGTAAGTGTATTGAGCCTAATAATTTCAAATAACAGATTAAATTATGGTCTGTGTCATTGCTGTGTCAATGTCTGGCAAAAGATAAACTGCATCTTAAATTCTGTCTGAAACAATGTTTTTAAACAATATTTTCTAATGCTCACACTGCAAAAGCGCATTACATTTGGTCAGTTTTAAGGATTTAATCTAGGATAAAATCTGGTTTGTTTATTTGTCTTACATGTTTCTGTTTTTATAGGATGCGCATGAAAAATCAACTTTGTCTAGTGTAAGTTCTATCTTTCTTAATTTGAGTGACATTTAACTAAACATAAATACAGAAAATATAATAATATACATAAAAATATACAGAAAATACAGAAAAAAATACAAATTCAGTGCAAAAATAATAATGATACAAAACAAAATTTCTACTAAATTGAATGGTTATTTGCATTTGTTTAATAATTTAGTTATTGTTCTATTATTACATTTATTTATTTTTAATTATTGCAGGTTTGGTTTGAACAGCATATTAAACTGTTAAGAGTTGCAAGAATTGGATGACCTGGAGCATTTCATTTGAAGTTACAGAATTTACAGTGGATGAAAAAAATAAGCTGGTTATAGTTTAATTTAAATAAATGCCCTAAGTATATACTGCATGCTGTATTTTAGGTTATGTTAGTCTGTACTTCGCGGTCTGTACTGGAATAATGTGTTTTGAAAGGTTTGTGTAATTCCTTTCTGTTTCTGCTGGGTTCTCAACAGCTTGTGGAGTACAAGACTTTTAGAGAGGAGGGCAGAGCACTCAGAGAGAAGCTGAGTCAGCTGTATTTGCAAGAAAGTGAGCTGGAGAAAGAACATTATTGTCGTGCTCTGAGGCTGCCCAACAGAACTCATCTGAGTGTGGTGAGCCATCTCTTACTCTTTCATTATGTACAATATGACAAAACACTGCTCAGTTCTTAATAGTCAAATTAAATTTAAGTAAATATTTACAGTATTACCTTTGTGCCAAGAAATGATAACGTAATTCATTACACCTTAACAAGTCATTATAAAGTCATTGTCATTAAAATCTTAATTTCTAATCTCATTAAAATCTTACCACTAATTTTACTTTCTGAATTATTTGTTTAATAATTATAAAAGTGATTTTATTAAACAAAAAAATTGATTTTGTTTTCTTAATTCTTGTAGCCCATAGGAGATGAGAGCCAGGCAAGAGTAGTTGAATTGGTCGGTCAGAGACGAGGTAAATTTATTTTAATGATGTCATAATATATTAATATATTTTTATTTAGTGTCACCAGAATCTCTACTTAAATCAGGCCAATTCAGGTCAAAATCGTCTCTATGCTTAATGTCAGTAGTTTACTGTATTCTAAGATTTTTTATGTAGCTGCTATTAACGATTAGTCTTAAAATATATTGTAATGGTGATTCCATGCCCACCATAGAATTTGATTTCAAACCTAAAGGCCATCTGGAAATTGGAGAGAATCTTGACATCATAAGACAAAGGTTAGATGCCATCTTACTTTAATTAGTTTTTTACTTTATTTTAATATTTTCTTTGATTTGCTTTTCATGTTGTTGTTTTTTCCTCAGGCGGCTCGCTCATGTGTCAGGGCACAGATCATACTACCTGAGAGGAGCAGGGGCCAGACTTCAGCTTGCCCTGCAAAATTTCACTATGGATCTTCTTCAGAAACGGGTTCGTGTGTTTCCTCTGCTTCCATTCGTGACTCTGTTTAAAACTTTCAGATTAGCAAGTAACTGTTTTTATTTCTCCTCGCACAAAACATTAAATTCTGTCATTTTACAGGGTTTCATTCCCATGGTTGTTCCTGATATGTTAAAAGGAGTGGTTTTTGTAAGTACCCATTTAATTCAGCTTGAGTATACATTATGCTCACACTTATGCATTGGGCAGATGCTTTTATCAAAGTAACTTATTGTGCATTTAAGATGTTCATTTCATCAATATGTGGAAATGAGGAGTATGAATGTGGAGTAATCAAATTCTGAGAAACCCCATTGAAAATTTAAATGAACACTCAAATTTGTGAGTATTTGCTAAATGTCTGTTTTGTGGGTGTGTTACATTGGGTTTCGTACATAGTCCTGGCTGTGTAAATAGGAGAAAAACAAAGTGGATCAGACTGATCACCACAACACCATAACACTGGTAGCCAATCAGCAATAGGGGATGTATGCACCAGCTGTTAGTCATTGTCTGTGTTGCATAGTGTGTTTGTTATTTTAATGGCCGAACAATGAAGGAGGAAGTGTGTTTGTTTGGGTGTCGATTTAAAATATCAACTCATATCAAGTGACTGTGCATCAAGTGGATAAGAGTTAACAACAATGTAAGAGTTGTGTAGTGACTCAGAATGAATGATCTGGTTCTGTTTTTGAATGTGTTGTTCAGGAGGGTTGCGGGATGCAGCCTCATGCTCATAAATCACAGGTGTACTCTCTAGATCCTGTACACTTTCCTGACCTCAATCTCGCTGGTACTGGGGAAGTGGGTGTGGCAGGTGGGAAACAACAGCTGTATATATTTAATCCTTATACATGGTAATCCTATGGTAATGAAAAAAATTGATAATATTGCCATAGTAAGTTGTGTTGTATTTAATTGATTTTACAATGCATAATGCTTGTAAACCACGAAGCCTATTATAAATGAAATGGCATGTTGTGTATATGATGTTGATTGTTATGTAGTTTGTGTCAAATTATAGTTCATTTCACATAATTTCAGTCAGTTTTAAATTATGCTAAATTATACACCAATGGTCAGATTTCAAGCTTTTCAAAATATCATAAACTCCTTTTAATCAGGCGTTTTCTTTGCTTTTTTCCTCCAGGCTATTTCATGGATCATTCTGTCAATTTAAAGGATCTGCCTGTCAGGTATAAAGTCCCTGATTGATTGACAGAGCAATTGATTGATGCATTACATGTTATTTAGCATAAGATAAAGTTTGTCTTTTTTTATATAACATTTCAGGACAGTTTGTAGTAGCACGTGTTATCGAGCAGAAACAGACACTGGCAGAGAGCCCTGGGGTCTCTACAGAGTTCACCATTTTAACAAGGTAAGAAGAACACATGGGTGTAAATACTGATGCTTACACATTATTAATAATAACACTGAGATCGTTTATATTCACACAGGTGGAAATGTTTGGTGTGACTTCAAATGAGACGGGGGAAGAGAGTTCACAGCTGTTGGATGAATTTGTCTCATTACAGAAGGAGATTTTCTCTTGTCTTCAGCTTCATTACAGGTACGTCTGTCCAAGCAATGTTTCAAAACACTGAACAGACCATCCAGACAAAATACTTTACACAAAATCTCCAATCAGTCAATAAGAATTTGCTGGAATTATTTTAAAATAAAGCTGCCTGACATAATTTTTTTTTTAAATCTCGTAAGCTCTATATGCTTTATTTCGGTAAATAACGTTCTGCATGTTGCAAAACCTGTTAAAAATTAAGAGCATTGTCTTTAATCTTTAAAGACTAGCTTTCTTCATTGGTGTGTTTAATCCTGACAAACATAAATGTAGCAGTATTGTTCTCAAACAGAGTCTTGGATATGCCCACTCAAGAACTGGGGCCTCCTGCTTTCAGGAAATATGATATTGAGGCATGGATGCCAGGCCGTGGAAGCTTCGGAGAGGTTGGAATTATATTTTAAAACAGTCAATGTCATTTACTGTTACATTATTTTAATAAAAAATACAAGAAAGTCATTAACCTTCATTTTGAAAAAATTTCAAAACATTTTTTTACATATGAATTTGCCATTTAAATTTGATTTGGCTTGATAACTTCAAATGCAAAAGTCTGCATTTGAGTTCTTGTGTGAATATCAACTTGTCTTTTATTAGATTTCCAGTGCGTCAAATTGCACAGACTACCAGAGTCGGCGCCTTAACATATGCTATGAGACAGATGATGGAAACCTTAAGTATGCGCATACGGTGAGGAGCTTGTTATAACCGACATAATTAGCAGTATTATGATCTGCAAGTGTGTTGTACAACATTTACACAAAATGCCTGGAATATATCTTTACTGATCTTTATCAAAATACCATGAGAACAGAAGCATTTTTATAGCACAAAATACACAAAAATTGCTTCAGCAGTTTAAAACATTGTTTTTCCTATTTTAGGTAAATGCAACAGCTTGTGCTGTTCCTCGCACCATCATTGCCATTTTGGAGACTCATCAGACCAAGGTAAAATTTGCACTATGGAAAAGTAGTATCGCCACATTCCAAACATCAAATTGTTGTGTTAATATAACTCAGTTGCCCTTGAAGCCTTGTTCATACAGGAAGTAAAAATGTGATTTTTCTTTTATGTAAGCAACTCAAATCCCTTTAGTTCCTTGTAGTCTGAAAAGCAAAATCCACATTTTTTGCAACCCTGATCCAAAGCACATTTATATATTGTTTAAAATCCTATTAAAATCAGATTTGTAGAAACCGATCAGATTTCAAGTTATTTACATCTCTCAGGACTCTCAGATTTAAAAACAAATATGATTTGTGTGCAGAGTAAACAAAGCCTTTGTTTAGTCAAAGCTCAGGTGAAGTTCTTTCGAAAACCTGTTCTATTTAAAGCAATAAAAGCTATTCAAAAATCTAAACTGAGTTTTCTTCTCCATTAGGAAGGGACAGTTCGGGTTCCTGATGCCTTGCAGCACTACCTTGGGTTAGAAGTGATAGAGAAACCAAAATACACTCCTATTAAATATATTGGACCAAACCAACCCAAGCGTCATACCTCAAAATAAACTTCAGTGAAGTAATATATTTGCTGTATTCTCAACAGTGGGTGCAATATATGTGTGGTTTTATCAAGACACTTATTCGGCTTATATAAAAACGCCAATAAAAGCCATTAGTGATGCCTCCTGTGTGAATTTCCTGTGGTTTTATTTTGTATAACAACTTTATACTTTTCAGACTCCTGTGTGTAAATTATAAATATAATGGACATAATCATATTTTGCCATAATTTTTCATTGCTGTCAACACCACAGGTCACACACCAAAGACACCTCTGGGATTCAAACTCAGGATCTCCTGCTTACTAGAGAGGCACTAATAACATCTATTATAAATTATCTCAATGAATTGCATTATTTATAATTTTGTTAAGGTCTGCAAATACAGGAGTCCCATATAACAATCATAACGGCAATAACCCTGAAAAAGTGTAACCTTATAGTAACTTTAAATCAATTAACCCTTATATAAGTCCACCAGCAGAGGGCAGTATTGGTCTGTGATACGTTTTCTCAAGTAATAATAGAGTTGATTAAGAGCAGTTGACATGTTGCCAACACTGTTTAAAAATAGTGGTTTTATTTACTTCTCAAAGAGACTTAGAAAGAGACATGAGTTAGGTTAAAGGAATGGGTTTGTTTATGATTATTACAATTAATTCAAGAACAAAAGAAGTTCCTGAGAAGTTCCAATTTATAATATGTTTGCAGTATTGTCGAAGGGAGTCAACTGTGAACTTTGTCCCAGGCCCTGTGATAAGCCAAGGGGACCACCAAAATTCCCTATAGTGTAGCCCATACATTGGATGCAGGGAAGAGGGGGCCCAACCAAAACATTTTGCCCCAGGGCCCAAGAAATTAGCGACTCTGAATGTGTGTAAAAAGAGGGTTTGGGTTTATTGTAGTTATTGTAGTAATCATTTGAACCAGATTTGAAATGGTTTGCTTTTAGAATGGTGTTACTACAAACTCCAACAAACAACTCAAGTATGTAAACATCTGTATTTTCTATATTTCTCAAACATTCTGTTGTTTATTTATGCACCTGGAATAAAAAAGGAAGAGACCCGCTTGCCAAAATTCTGCTGCTTGCAAAATTTCTAACATACATACAGAACCAATATGGATGTTCCTTTTTTCGTTAGCACCTACAGATCTCTATCAGAGCTTCTCCAGACCTTCATGTGCTTCTCTTTCAAGGCTGTAGTCTTCAGCTCTCGGCCGCTTCCTCCTCAGGCATTCATTCTCATCTGGCCTCTGTCGCTCCTTCATGAGCATTGACTCTTGAAGTCCATGTGTTCCTGAATCCTTCTTCTGCGTCCTTCATTCATCAGGATTAAGGCTGCAGCGCCTACTGAACTCCTGTCCGTACTCGTGGATCCACTTATTGGCCACTGAGAAGGACAAAACATTTGCAAGATCAGCATCTGATGTTTGTGTTGTGGATCTAAATCCAAAGATGAGGCAATGCTTATCTCAGCTATGGATTGCGCAACAGTTTTAATATGCCAGACCATCTGCATCACATATTTATGATCTATGACATCCTGTCTCTACTTGACATGATAAATATTTTGTGCAAGTGTGAGAATGTTAACTGTTGAGAAAAACTGAACCAATACTAGCTGAGAAGGTACAAAATGGAGAAATGTATGTATTGAAATGAGTGAAAAGCTGTTTTTCAATTCTTAATTCATTGACGGCTAACATTTCACCTCACAAACAGTTCTTTTGGTTAGTTAAAATAAATGTAATACAACATCAGTCAT
>JAZGTJ010016752.1:0-12475 GCA_036877575.1 Botia almorhae
ATATAATATATTCCAAAGTATATATTCCACATATTGCTGCCAGATGTAGCAAGGTCTGACTAGGTCTGTTGCAGCTTTTAGATGTGTTGAAGAATGGCAGCTGTAGGGACTGTAAGGAGTGAGAAGGCTGTAGCTGCACACAGATATGGTGATGAGGAAATGTAGGATTGAAACAGCTGTAAGAAATGTGTTTTATTCAGTGTAAGATACATTCATTCTGTAATGTTTCAATACAGGTTTGGGACATGTTTGGAATTTTCTTCTCAAATCATCCAGACTTGAGACGCATCCTAACAGATTATGGATTTGAGGGTCATCCGTTCAGAAAGGACTTTCCTTTGTCTGGATACGTAGAGGTAAATATTACTAAATATTAATATGTTTAGTAAATGTTAATATAAATGTAAAATATTTATTAGCTAGCCCACCCAAAAAATTATTATTTGGTCTACATTTTTCATTTTACACTGTTATGTTAGCTGATTTTTTTTGTTTGTTAAAACACAAGGAGAAATTAAAAACATTCAAATGTTCTGTATTGTGTTCGGAAAACAATGCAGAGTGCAATTGTGCAAAAAGAGCAAGTTTAATTGAATTTTTTTCTCCTGTTCTTATAGGTACGTTATGATGATGAATTAAAGCGTGTTGTGGCTGAACCTGTCGAGCTTGCACAGGAGTTCCGTAAGTTTGACTTGAACAGTCCATGGGAAGTGTTTCCTGCACACAGGGAGCCCAAAGATGCACCCAAGCTGGAGTCAGGAGAAAAAACAGCCAAGTAATTGAACCGAGAAAGCTCCAGTCACACTCAGATTAATCCTTATTAGATATTTGTGTAAATAAAAAAACTGTCCTACATCTAAATAATAAAAGGTTAAAAAAAGCTTCTGACTCTGCATTTAATTTTGAAAGACATATCAGAATTCAAATTTTAAAGCTTGTATCTGTATGACGTTTCAAACTCGACAGGGCAATTAAATGCGTAAGATTTTACCTACGTTTGAATATATTCATGTAGTGGTTTCAATTGCTCTGATTTTTTTCTCTTTGGTATCTTATTACAATATTTGAGAATAATCTGTTCCTGGAATATGCACATCAAGTTAATATTCATTAAACTAGTCATTAATTATCGTGCAAGTATTTTGAAGTAAATAGTTCTTTGGGGTAAATTTAATGAAACTTTTTGTTGAGCATATGCATGTACATTCAAACGTATGTGCGTTCATTCTTGAATTGATGTTATGTTTTCCTATTACAGTTTATATATAACATGTTTATGCATCTTCAGTTGGCACAGAAAAATGAGTCATACTGACAGTTTTTTTAAAAATGTGTAATCCAAATGTGTAATCCACATTCTCTCTTCCTTAATTAAGTGCTTCTTTTCTATTTACAAATCTCATTACAAATTGTGGCAAGTCAGTTACTCTGTAAGAGCTTTTAAATTGTCTTGATAGAGGTGAGTTATGAATATAGACTGCCTGCTGCTAGTGTGTCTTCTCATTCGCTCTCATTCGTGGTTCTCAGCTGATGTCATTGGTTCTTCTTGTTTTTCAGAAGGTATGAAACCTGCATGATTGAAACATATATATAGCTTCTGGTCACCTCACTTTCACTGGTCTGTCATATTTATTGTGTTGTAACATACAATGAGGCAATGTTTTTTTTACAGTATGGGCAATCGAAATCTTTTCAGTCTTCTTCAGCTTCTTATATTCATCCAAAAGTTTTTTGTCATCACACATCACAAAGGCAGAAAGCAACTGAGCTTGTGGATTTGAAAGTAATCTGAAAATTAATTGTATAATTGACCCTTTTTAATTGAATTTGCTTTTGAGCAATGGGAATTTAGGGCTGAAGTAATTTTAAGACATTTATTCAAATATTTTGTTTTAAATAGATTTTGAAGATAAACAGAGACTTTATTGAACTTACTTTCCATAAAAAAGTTGCAGGACGATATATAATTGAGGAAAGTAATGGCACTGTGTACACTTCTCAGTGTAAGACAGTAAAGAAAAATAAAAGACAAACGTAACTGTTGATATTTAGTTTTTATTTGATTCCCTTCTGTTGTCTGGATTCTTTCATAGTAAGAATCCAGTGTATGCTGATCCACTTTTACAGTACTTAACAAAAAAGCTCATACTGCACAAACATTGAAACACTAATCCAGCATTAAACAATAATTTCAGCAAAGTTTGTTTACTGGATTAAACCCATACATAAAAATACATACACCAGGCACAGAATTAGAAATGCAAACGTTCACTCATAGAAATGGATAGAAAACAGAGAAGTATTTACATTTTGGAACTGTGCACTTTTACACAGAAATAAATCTTTATGGCCATTTACAGAGAACAGCATACAATCAGATAAATTAGACTTTTTCAAAATATAAATATTTCAATATTACAACAAGTTTAACAATTTTCCAAAATCATTAGCTTTAATCGGTGTTAATATTTTTGGTAGTGAATGAAATCATTGTTCCTTTAGCTGTCATCTCTGTTCTCAGGATTTTCCGGCCATGTGTAGTTAATTTACAGAAGCAATCCTCAGTTTAAATGTGTAGTGCCGTTCCAAAACCAGACTGACTTATTTAAGTGCAAATTATGCCTTATTTTGTGTAATGTATACTGATCTTACAATGCAAATAATGGATGAAAATACTCGTGCAAATCTTTCATGCAAAATCTTTGAAGACAACAGAAAACTTCTCTTATTTTAAATGTGCATGCAGTTAGTGTATTTGATTTGAGAACACAGTTTTGAGTTGAACCTTTGTGACTGAATGTATCTTGCCTTTGCAGAAAGTTTAGTGCTGTATCAACTTGATTTTTATATACTATAATCTCAGAAGTGATGCTTTCCATGTAATCCATCATGAGAACTCGGCATCCAAGATCTTAAAGGTATGTTCCAGGTTTAACACAAGTTAAATTCAATCAACAGCATTGCTCAAATAATAGCAAATTTTTTAAACTGAACTAATTGATTTCTTGCCACAAGAATTTACAATGTATTTACCATGGAACATTTTTTGAGGATATCAAGCAGTGGCTTTACTTTGCTCAACTGTTACAGGTGCTTTTTAGCTGGCTTTGTGATTTCCTCCTGAAACACAGGGTCAAAAATAAGAGCTGAAGAGATTTTGTAATGTTAGAGTCAGAATCAAAGAGGAAAGCCATGATTTCTGGTTTGTCGAGTGTATAAGAATGAGTGTAGGGAACTTACACTCATTCCACACAAACACTGATGAGCACACGCAGTCAGCCAATATTTCCTAAAGGCCCAGACACAGACTGGCTCTTAGACTGGCCTACAGTGTCTTATCCTGTTTCTGCTGCTGAGGGGGGCTTTGGTGGAGCTCAGGATACACTAAGAAGCCGGTGAATGTGATATACTTGGCATGATTACTGTAAGCACCAAACCCATCTCTCTGGTGGCTATAGAGCCAGACAGTGTCTCCATACTGCAGTGACAACATCAGACTTTGGCTCTGCAGGGCCTTCTCAGTGTCGCTGTCATCGTAGATCATGGTCTGTACTTCTAAATGATTCTTCATCAGTTTCACTGACAGGGTCTTATGAGGCAACTTGCCAGCATTAAAGGAGAAGTAATAGGCTCCTGACACTCTACATTTGAAAATACCAGAGCTCATGTTGAAATCGTCTCCGATGTTCACAAATTCTGTGTCAAAAGTGATGGGCTGGTGCTCAGGATATCCTTGATCCACTCCCACAATGCTCTGAGTGCGGCCCATTGAGAACGCAGACCTTTGATCGTCTTCCTCTCCATCTCTCTCATCCTCCTCTTTTATCTCTTCATGTCTTCTGTCGCCTTTCATACTCACACTTGCATCTTTAGTGATTGTATTTTCATGCTCATGCAGTATGTGATCATTGATTTTGGGTGGCTGATTGTCAATCTCATACTTTTTGTGTCTGGGCTCTTGGTAACCATATACATCAGGGTAGATCAGGTAACCGTTAAAGGTGGTGTAGTGACCAGTGTTGCTATAGATAGCGTAGCGCGGGTCCCCATGGAGACGAAGCCAGGCGGTGTCTCCAAAATCCAGCTGCAGCATGGCACTCTGGCTCTGCACTTTCCGTTCTTCTCCTGCATTCTCATCATACACAATTGCTTGAACCTCATTGCGATTCTTCATCAGCATGACCGAAAGGTCTCGACGCGGAAACTTCCCCACTGTGAATGAAAAATAGTACGCACCCGGAATCCTGCATCGGAATAAGCCAGCCTTTGGATCAAAATCATTTCCGATGTTGACATACACTTTGTCAAAGGTGACTACCATCTTTGGCCCTCCCTCCATGCTGCTGGTACGTGCCACAGAGAATGCAGATCGCAGTTCCACGGCATCAGACATGCGGGAAAACGCCCATGCGGTGATCACATGACAAAGCATGCACAATAACAGGGGCCTGGTACCAGGCAGCATTGTAACTGTAGAGGGAAAAAAGACACACCAGTTAACATAAGCAAATACAGCTCATAAACAGGCATTTAGTTAACGCTCTTATTTAAATTTAGCGCTTTCAATAAGCCTGTAAATGATAGCTGCTACTCGTTAACAAGACATCCGCTTGAAAAACGAGGTTTTTTCACCTCTTAAACAGTCATTATGCATACAACTGCTAGCAGGAGGTGGGATCAAAACAGAACAGATCATTGCCTTTGGTAGATACACCAGGATAAGAACGTTATTATCAAGCCCTCTCTTTCCCCCTGAGATAATCGTTAATAGGACACACACTGGATCAGCACATCACGTAGAACACTGGAGGTGACAAAACACAAAGACTGAAATCATTTCTGCATAGCTTTCTGTTTTAATATCATCGTCGTATTTTCAATCCAAAATATATCACATATCTAATATCATAGCAAAAACTACAAGAGGAAAACAAAAACATGTATCAAAATGCATTTCTAATTCATATTTATTTAGACCAGAAAAAATGCCGTAAAGTCAACTTCCATTCAATGACTACACCTTCATTTGTGATTCATAAACCTCCATTTGTGATTCATAAAGTGAAGGTACAATGTACATTTTCAGTGGTTGTTATATTTTTGCACGTAGACTGGTAATGAGCCCTATCCGCACCTCAGATAATGAGATTGTGAAGCAGAGATCACCAATCTGCCGTCGCTGTTTTAGCCTCTAACTGAAGCTACGTGCCATAAGAGAATGTGCCTGAGGGGAGAGCAGCGCATATGGACTATTTCCAGCAGCGGGTGATGAGGGATACATGGTGACTATTGTCTATACACTGCTGTTAATTATCCATCATAGTGTTTTTCCCTCTGTTAAGCCAGTTCAATTAAAGTATATGCATGGTGTCTTTAAGGGCCATAAAAAAGCATCACAGCCACTCCTTGTTTACCTGTATCCACCATGTGCTGTCTATATATATTCCATTGCCCCACACTCTGCACTGTCATATTTCCATGCTATTTTCTGTATGTTCCACATAGTCATTGTCACCCACAAAACACATATTATATTGTTGATGATGCTTCCTGGATGACTTAAGAGATGAGACAATGAAACCAACAGGATCTGTTTGATTTAAATATGCACAGAGACTCATCATTCCACTCTGTTGAAACATGAATAAAAATGAGAAGATAATAAAAGAGGCTTTTGCTCTCAATGAGATCTCCTGAGACAGCAGTGAAGTTGAACCTCTGTTGGAACACTGAGCTAAGCCTGCACTAAAAATAGAGTGACCGCTTTCTGCTGGGTTTTGGACGATTTAGGAATATTCATGTGAATTGCCTGAGTAAATTAGCACAGTATATGGTAATATATGGTTCCGTTTTGATTTTCAAAAATATGTTATTAGAGTTCCCATGTAATAAATTAAATGTAACAAAAAATGTGTGATTGCAGTCTACATCTTTCATCTGTTTTAAATTAAATAGTGATATATCGTGTAAATCATTGAAGAAAGACATTGAGGACATTACAAATGACAAATATGTGTGCTCATGTTTAATGTTGGACTTTTATGTTAGATTAAATGTTGTTCTACTGTTGTTTGATCTCTATTTTTAGCTAAGCTTTCATGACCTGAAAATCTTAACACAGGGGAGGGGAACATCAATATTTGTCGATGCCTTTTTCATGTTTTTAACCACACCTTTCTCCTCACCAGTGTTGAACTGCACACTCCTCTGACAACACACTCAAACATCCTGCAGAACAGTAGGGCAAGAACAGAAAACGTGTGTGTAACTAAACATACCTGTTTAACACATTGCAAGTCTTTTTGTGAGTCTTTTAATAATAATCCTATGTCATTTCTTGGTTACTTTTATATATTAAATATATCCATCTCCCATTCAAAAACATTTATGCACAAAGTTAAACAACTTACGTGGATTGTTTACTCTAGTTTCATTACCACTTTAATGTCATCCGCAAACTGAACATATACTTGTGATATACTAATATCATGCTTATTTGTAAACAAAAACACAGACCCCAACAGACTATTTACCAATAGACTGGCACTGGATGGCCTGTAGCTATTTGCTGAGAGAGGTAATACATTATTGACACTCCAGTGGGTTTAGCCAGTGATTACAATGACTTAAATCCCAGGAAACACTAACATCCAAAAACAGGAGTGATAAACTGATATAAATAACAATTGCAGGTAAAGCAGAGCAGACATGCTTAGCCTCATTTTGCTTGGGAAACTCCACTCGGATTGTAAGAGGTACAGTGTGCGGCAGAGCTGTTGTTTAATGAGGGTCTGTGGAGTATCAGCTCACACTGAAGAGCTCAAGCCTGTAAACATGAGCTTCAGGGTCAGCCTAACTCTTTCTTTTTCTTTTTCCCTAACAGCCCTTCATACCTTGATACGGCCACACTGAACCATTCGGCCAGAGCCACACACACATATGCACACTCTGACAGTGATGCGCACACACACAATCCAGCAGACGTTACAGGAGGGGAGGATGTATTTGCTGCTGATAAGAAAAGAGAAGGATGTGCCTTTATGACTCAAAGAAAGAGGCAGAACAGGAGTGAGATGAAACACAGATGTGTAGAATCGTTGAAATATTGGGACTGTAACAGTCTGAACTGAACAGTCTGAATGTTGTAATGAGGGCTTGAACCCGACAGCTGGCATCTGCTGAACTCACAGTCAGTGGATCATTTATTCTCCTCGATTACAGCATTCCATTATACTGACTCGTGTTTGTAAATTGAACCGCTATCAATTTGAATAATTTCCATGCTGCAATATTTCACTGTATAATTTGCAGCAGTCAAATTAAATACAAGTGGGGTAGCGGTGCAGCCCGCCTACTGCCCATTGTGTATCTTTATAATACTTCACTGTAATATGTGTAATGAGCCATCGTGTGGAAAACCTGGTGCCAATAAAAGCACCTCCTCTTCTGTAAGTTTATAACAAAGATACGTCATGCACAGTCTGTTGCTGAAATACATGTAAAAAATAATACTTGTGCTATTACCTTGTTGCGCAGCTCAAGACCACAAGCAGAAAAAAAACATTTCTTTCAGTCTTGGATGACGTCTTCTCAAACACCTTCAGCACACTGAATTTAAAACTGTTAGAAATATCCTGGTATTATAATCATTTTACAGGCAAGAATGCCTGTAATTGTGCTATAGAGATTGTGCTATAAACATAAATGATGGTACATCAGTATTCTTAGTTTGTAAACAAATGAACAATATCAAGGTTATTTATGCTTTTATTGGACCGTGTTCATTTTCTTAGTGCACATCCAATTAAACTTGCTGTGTTTTCAAAAAGAGTAGAATAGGAACTGATTATTAGTCTTATTTTTTATAGTGATTGTTATACAATAAACCAATTTTGACTGAAAGTGTGAGTAAAAGCACATGTGCTTAAGTGTTTGGATCAGACAGTGAAATAAAAATTGTACAATAGTCTTTGGTTTAACCTAAGATCTATAAGATCTAAGATCTATAATAAAAAAACAGCATTTAATGGGAAGCCAGATAGCTAGTCTATACAATTTTAATGAGCTTATCTGTGATCTAAATATTCATTTTCGCTGAACAGCAGATTTTGGTTGCAACAGATTCTACACACACACGCTGAATGGTGAATGGGTGTCTTTAGGGAAATCTCCCTTGCAGTGCAGATCCATATCAGATCACTATCAGCAACAAAGAACCCTCTGTCCCTTTCTCCTTCTCCCTCACTCACTCTGTCCTAAGGTGATGCAGATACGAGCATGGAGAGTATGACCCTTTGTCAGCATCAACCCCACGTGTTTTGTTTTCAAAGCGATCAGCTAAAGGTTTCCCTCTGTTGCAGCTCTGCTTTCTGCTATACTCAACAACAGCAACGTCAGCATCAGTGAGAACCAGAGAGCACAAGAGAAAGTAAATGAAATTCCTTTATCACATACAGAATCAAAATGACAGTGATACACCATGAAAACTGCAGCATGTAGGGGTTCAAAACTGATAATAGAAGTTTGCCCCTCTAATAGAGTGTTTACGCCGATCAGATAAAGGATGAATACAAAGCAACGGGCTGATGTGATCGCCACTGCATCACAAGATAGAGCCAGTGAAAGAGAGATAAAGAAAGATTAAATCCTTCAGCTGTTATCCTTACCTGTGTGATCTAGGCTGCAGGATGCTGTTGTGAAGTTCTCTCAGAGGACTGAATGAAGGACTGTTTTTACTCGTTTTATTTCTCTGCCTTTATTCTCTCTCTCTCTTTCTGCTTTCTCTGTGTGTCGGATCTCAACCTGCTGCTGATGTCTGGTGCAGCACACACCCACACATTCATGCCTGCACACACATACACACACGCACGCACGCACTCTCTCTTTCTCTCCAATACAGTCATTGGAGGATATAAGAGCAATCGGGGTGCTGCAAGCTGATTGGGGGGCTCTGGAGCAGACGAACAAACAGACAAGCTGGAACGACTATTAATAAGGAGAGTCCAGGGGGTGTTGTCTGTGTATATATGTGTGAACATCTGTTTAACAGCAAGCCAGCCTGTATGTGATGATGTCTTTTATCTTATTTTTGGATGTGAATATATTTACTTGCACTTAAACAATACGAAAATGCCTGGATTCATTGATCCTACATATCACAGTCATTTATAACCGAGAGTGTTTCTCACAGGACAGGTGCAATGGCAGACTGTAATATACACAGACTAGTTTTATTACAACAATCATGGTAATTTCACACCTCTGCTCATAATAATAGTCATTTCTCTGAATCCCTGAGGAGAGACATTTTACACAGAGAAAGACAGACTGATTTGTTAGCTATTCCACTGTTCCAATATTTGCAGTATTACATTTCAGTTTCAAGATTGTATTTGACTGTATTTGAAAATTACACAATTGACCAATTTGTTCTTGCTTTCAATTTCTCTCTCTCTCTGTCTGTCTCTCTCTTTCTCTCTGCAGGCACCATATGTACTGGTTCCATTTTCCTGTTCCCAGCAGTTCCCCATCCTGCTTATTCTGGCACTGAGCAGATTAATCTGTTTCCACAACATTCATTCGATCCCTCTCATTGTTAGATTGTTGAATGCTTGTATTTAGTCTCTGAAAGATTAGCATTTAGGGTAATAATACCTATATTTGGGTAATATTTTGTAGGGTCTTCTTGAGTAATTGATTTTTGAAAGTGTTCATTCACATGTGAAATTGAATTCTTCGCTGTTATAGTGCAAAAGGCTGGCGAAGTCAGGAGGATTTCTTTGACTTTCACACGGGTCATGTGGTTAGATGGGCTTTCAGTCTCTCTCCCCCTGTGACTCAGTGCTGCTTGAAATGAGCAACTGAGGAAAACAGGTCATTCGCACCCGTCCTCAAGTTGACTCTCCTATGAAGGCTGAGCTCATCATGATTGAAATGCTATTACGGTGAAAGACTCCTTTCTAAACTTCAGCGCCAGCCAATTTAAAGCTCCTGAACCATCATGGCTGACTGGTCTGAGCTTTAATTTGTTTAAAGCTGTTTAAATGGAACAGGTGTTGATACAGTGATATCAGTCTAGCCATGGAACTCACAGGCCTCCTCTACACCTGACAATAGCATGTTTTTGGTTCATAATCGGATAATACTTGATCATATTAGAAGCAGGTGTAAAACCATCCACACATTGAATTAGTATTGTGATTGGACGACTCAAACTACGGGAGTCTTAGTCAGAAACACGTGACCACATCACATTTATACTGTAAATGCTAATCGGTCTTGATGCTCTGTGATAAAACTGTGAAGGGCCACCGACTCCCCTGTAAATAAACCACTGTGTTATAGCAAGGGAGTTCTTAAAACATCCAATTAATGTGCAAGTACATTTGAGATACTTTCTAAAAAAATTTTTTTTTTGCTTTGTTTGCATTTCCTTTATTCAACCAGCAGTCACACACAGACGTACATACATATATGTACTCATAAAATCAGTCCAGGAGATATGAAATATGTAAACAGGCTTTGTACAGCATTTTTAATCCATCTAGGTGTAAACAAAGCCACATAAAATATTAAAAAATAAAAAATACACTTGTAAAGAGAGAAGGGACATGCAATGAAAATCAAACAATACTGAAACACATAAAAATACTGCTACACCTCAAGCTTATTTTAACGTGGTAGCTCTTTAATACCCATTTAGACTTCTTAAGCGCCTGATGTCTTTGATGCTCTGCTTTGAGGGTGTTAGTAAGAGGAAGAGCAGTTATTTTTAGATTAGACATTCTCTACACACAAACTCTACCCGCACATTTAAGCCATATTATTTCAGCAACAAAACCTTTTGTTTATCACAGTAGTTGAGTGGATGTCTGCTTCCAGATTACAAAAGTAGCCTAACTTTATCACAGTGCTTACATTAGCTATCCATAAATAAACCAGCTAAATAAAAATATATTAACACTGATAAAGTACTTATAATTATTTCCTACTTCTCACAGGATAGAGCTGGGTTACAAAATATATACATATATTGCTGTAAGGAGCAACAGTATGTGTAACTTTTTGTGCATGAGGTGACTGACAAATGCACGGTGTAATAAAAACAACTTAGCATACACAAACTGTTACTTAACTTATTAACTTTGCTAGCAGCACAACATGAGCATGACAGCCAAGAGAAGTTAACTGAGCAACATGAAATCAGTAATACATCCCTTCAATTTCACGGTCAGACCATGACAAGCTGCTCTGCAATGAGAGGTGCCAAACCTCATGCCTCATGGCAGCAATCCGTGACAAGAAATGAGCTGTGCAGTGTGTGTGTGTGTGTGTGTGTGTATGAAGGAGAGAGAAAGTGACAAAGAAGGAATTTTCCTTGACACATCTTTCCAGTTATAGGGATTAGATGGAACAAATTTCCTGAGCTTTGGTTCCCTCCATCTTCTAATTTTCTTCTCTTTAACTCTTTAAGAGAGTGAGAGGAAAGAGATAGAAGGAGAAACAGAGATAGCCAATAAGAAAGAGACAGAGAGAATTTATATGTCTTTAGGCTTAATCTACAACCTACCAGATCTCCTACCTCTCTTAACTTCTCAAGTTCTCTCTCTTTTTCTCCCTCTTTCCATCTTTCTCACCACTTCGGTTTATCAGCAGTCAGCTGACAAACAGTGACTGCAGCCTTATTGAGTGTTTGTCTCTCATCTGCTGGTGTCTGTGAAACTGTGCGGCATTTTCTCTGTCTGTCTTGTTTGTTTTTCTGTCTAAAATGTTTTGGTTCTTGCTTTATTTTTATTTATGTATGCCTATTTATAATCTTTCTGAAGCTGAAAAACTGAAGGAATTGTGAACAAACTGTGCAGGCGGTGTAAGAAAGAGAGAGAGCGAGAGAGAGAGAGACAGAGACAGAGACAGAGAGAGAAAGAGATAGTTGGCTAGAAAAGGGTATGTTATTATGTTTTGTTTGTTAATAGACTTGGTCCATGAATAGCACCATGGACAGCACCTCTCCTGTCACACAGAACTTACATGAGCTAAATCAGAGCAATCCTTCTCCATTCAAACTACAGAAAAAATCTAGAGTACACCTATAATCCTCTTATACAACACAGAAGAATAAAATCTTCTTCCGAAACACCAGAATACAAAAATACCACAAGGTTGAAAACACAGGCCACAAGAAAGCAAAATATATGCTAAGCTAAAATGACAGCATAGACAAACCCTAGACAAAAACAAAAAGTCTTGTAATGGAGCATGTAATGTCATGCAGAACAGTCACACAATCCTTATACACCTATTACACAGCAATAACATTTACATTTTCTTTTAAATCAAAATGTTTTCTTTATATATATCTTATAACTTATACACATTATATATATTTTAACTTATACACTTTACAATCCTTATACATTCTGTACACAGCAATAACATTTACATTTTCTTTTAAATCAAAATGTTTTCTTTATATATC
>JAZGTJ010016753.1:0-12475 GCA_036877575.1 Botia almorhae
TAATCATTTACTGGACAAATTTGTCCCCAGTACAACCTAGAAAACCTGAGTAAAACATCTTTATAGGGACATCCTTATTTGTAAAAGCACTATAAAAATGTAGTAAACAGTAATAATTGTAAAAAAGCAGAACATTTTCTGTTAGGAACTAGCTGTATAAAAAAGCCATAGAAGTATATGGAATGTCCCCATTTAAATAGATGAGTTGATCAACAAGTGCAAACAACCCCAGAATGAAATAAAATATTTGTATAATATTTTTATATATAGAATAAACTATTGCACAATTATTCATAAAAAGCTTATTTTAAAAAATTGGAGCGTTAAATATTTTTAACCTGGCTAAACAGTAAAAATTTAGAAATGTTTCATTAAATAAAAGCAATAAAACCTTGGCAGGAAGAGATCCATGTTGATCATGTTTTCCTAGCGTGCACTGGGAACGTTCCAAAAACGTCTTGTGTGCCTCAGTGAAAACGTCACAGATTGCTTTATATTTGATCAGTGACCACTAAATAGTCAAAAATACAAACGTTTTCTTTTCATTTTGTTTTGCACCATAAACTTTTTTTATCACAATGTAAAAAAAAAGTGTTTTAAAGAGGAAAGCAGATTTTTGTCTCATGCTGATGTTTTTGGTAATGCTGGGTTATGTTGTCTCTTGAGGGCTTAGTGTTGCAGTCAGATGACTGTGAAGCGTGTGAGAGGGGGTGTGTGTCTATTCTGTAGTGTCTCCTTAGGGTCTGTCGCATAAACTCAAGCAAACTGGTGCTAAGTGTACACTAGGGTGGGGACGTGCTCCACACGCACAGACATATCCAAATCCTCAGTGATGGTGTCCCATTTCACAGTGCACACCTTTTACAGGTCACCTGGAAATGAGGTTTTGGCAGAGGTCCTGCTAAATGGGGGCATTTTAGTGTGTGTGACTGTGTGAACTAAGAATACAAAGCAGTTCTCACACACTGGGTGACTCAGAACCCAGATTTTAAAATAAAAGTGGATGTAAAATAGCTTAATGTTTAAGTGTAAACATTAAAGTGCATCGTACTAAACCAACAATCAAACACAATTCCTAACACAAATCAAACTCATCAACATGCTAGGTTAGCAAGGAAAACAGAAATACTTTTGCCTTGCTAAACTTGGTATGACAAGTTGATATATCTGATCCAAGACTAGCTTAGCTAATAAGTCTCTAAATTAGAAGCTAACCTCCTGCAAGCCAAGCAAGTTTAAAGCTGTGCTTTGTAACTTTTTTTGTTTAAAAATGAAAAAAGACAGTTATTGAGCAAGGACGTAATAGATCGGTGTTGAACACGTTTAGCATACCTTACCCCGATTCCCAACGGCAAGTTTTGTTTGCTTGGAAATGTCAATTTGGCTTAATTTTGACTTCAACATGCATAAAGAATGCAACTGCAATGCAATTTTATGCTTCAAACAGAGATGACGACAGAGAGGCACAAGTAACAAATTTCAGCTTTAACGTGCCATAAATCACCCTAGTTTGATACAATTTACTGAAATAAGACGATGAATAAGAAATAAAGAGAACAAAATGCAAACGGCATTGAAAAACCATCAATAAACATGCACTGAATTTCACAAAATGTTACCTCATGGTCTTGTGCTATTTATTGCACAGTAATTAGGCAAGACCTTAAATACACAAGTCAGAAAGAAATGTATATATTTATATTGACTTACCAATAGACAAAGGCTTTTAAAGAGTGCGTATAGAAACTGGAACACACCCTGTGTTTATACATATACACAAATGTGAAAGGCCACTTCTTGGATATCCTTCTCATCTAGGGTGAGTTTATGAGACGCAAAATGTGCGAACAAAAACAACATAAGACAAATGATTTGAGCAAACACCAGGAAACCAGTGGATGCCTAAAATACCAGCCAGACAATCATAAAATGCATACGAACAATGAAACATTACGTACCGCACAGCATGAAATATTTTGGAAACAGGATATGACCTCAGAGGATGTATAAAAGGTATGTTTGGCTGTTAAATATATTGAATTGACTTTCTTTTTCTTACATATACAATAAGAGAGAGATGCTCGGAGAGAGATGCTCGGAGAGAGACAGACAGAGAGAGAGAGAGAGAGAGAGAGAGACAGACAGAGACACAAATAGACAGACAGAGACTCACATAGAGAGAGAGAGAGACAGAGAGAGAGAGAAAGAAAGACAGAGACACAGACAGATAGACATTCACAGAGAAAGAGAGAGAGACAAAGAGACAGACAGCGACACAGAGAAACAGACAGACAGACAGAGGGAGAGAGAGAGAGAGAAATACAGACACAGACAGATAGACATTCACACAGAGAGAGAGAGAGAGACACACAAAGAGACAAACAGCGACACAGAGAGACAGACAGAGAGAGAGAGACAGACAGAGAGAGAGACAGACAGAGAGAGAGAGAGAGACAGACAGACAGACAGACAGAGACACAGAGAGACAGACAGACAGAGAGAGACATTTGATTTCCCCTCAGGCAAAGCATGCGTGCAAAGTCTCGTCAGCTGACTGCAACATCCTGAGGAGAAAATGTGCTAAAAAAATAAAAACAGATAAGAAGTGCTGTCTTATGCTTGAGGCACTTACATGTTCACAACATCAGACTAGCATGAATGTCAGAGCAGGTTAAAGATGATCCGAGCGTGTCTGAGTATCACCGAGGGAGCAAGCGAGGACACGACACACCAACATTTCTCATACCGCTTAGATGTGGCTTTCGTATAGAATATAATCATTTATATCACACACTAAATACTACATTTATTTTATGGTATATAATTTGTCATTCGTTCAGAGAGGGCACAGCTTCTGAATGAATGAGGACACTCGACAGATTTGCACTTCACAGACGGGCACAAATGAAGACCACACTACCACATCAAGTGTGGCATGTGGGACGAGGCCTAAATGAGTTCAATGCCTTTCGCTAATTCGCTATCTTGTCATTTAGCTAACATTTTAATCCAAAACGACTCACACTTCACTAATTACAGGAACAGCCCAAAAAAACAGGGACTGGAAAACAGCCTATATCAGTCCATCACGAAATGCAGGATACAAACCCGCCTGCTGTCTGATCGGTTGATATTTTGCTATTTACTGTATTTCGTTTCTCAAATATTTCGTTTACAGTGCAAAAGCACTTCGGCTTGCACGATGAACAATTAGAAAGATAAATCCCTTTTTTTTCCCCAATGCTTGAAAGTTTTTCTACTTTTACATCTTTGTATGTTTGCAATTTGCATACGTAAATTTGCTTCAGAACCAGTCCATCCCAACCCTGGAGCGACCCAAGGATTTAAAACTACAACCCCTTTGGTTAGCAGCCCATATCTTTACCTCCAGCTAAGTCACACCCCCCCCAAACCGTAAGTATGTTACACTGTATATTTCCACCAGCCCAAATAAATGTTCAGACTCCTGAATAACTTCTAAACTTCTTGCAGCTGACAAAGACCCCTGATCTAATCTCGTGTTTTATTTCTGTCAACAGTCGCCATTCGTCTTCTCCATTCATGGTAAAGTACATGCGCTCCATATACGTCACTGTATAAATTTCATCCTATGAAAAATTTGTGCGATGCCAGGTAATAACAACAGCAGTAAAATCATAAACGCTAACATCATAAACATCTCCCAGCGCCTGCCAGCGCAAAAGAATCTCTCTCCCGTCTCGCTCAAAAGCCAGTAATGAAGATGTTGGGTGCCGGAGTGATAATAAACAGGTGATACAGTATACAATACAGAGATACAGTAGGCTAATGTGATCGGCCATGTGATATCACCATTCTTGAATAATAACCCGAGAGGGCAGCCTGAACATTCCGTCCTGTCTCTGCGCTTATGTATACGTACATCTAAATACAAGAGCTGATGTGCACCATAAAACACAGCTCTACTGTTTTGATCTGTTGCTATGCGCGTGTTCCAAAAACGTTCCAATCCAGACGACGAGAAAACAAAGAGAACTAGTTCAACAAACACGTTTAGGTGTTACCGGGCTCACGCACGCACACACAGACGTGTCTGTGTCAGCACTCAGTCACTTGTCATTTGATTGTCTTTTTACGAGACTCTTCAGGTCCCCTGGAGTCACTGTACACAATCTCACAGACACGCACCCCCCGCGGCTCTCCGCTCTGGCTCGGCGCCATTATTCACTCGCTTGGAGAATCCAGCGGAGGTCACGGCAGGTTCAGCGCTTGAAACTCCAGTTACGACATCAGAGACAGATCGTTCGCGCACGGAATACATTATCAGAGCTTGTACGCGCATCAGGGGAAAGTCGACACGCAGATGTACCAAAAGAAAAATAAATACAGAGATACACGCAAAGCTTTGGGGAAAAGTTTTCGTGCGTCTGACTCGTGCCTGTTCTAAACACACACACATATACATACATAACTCTCACATAACATAATAATACTCGGTTTCACGCTGAAATCTGTCACATTGCGCAAGCAATGTGCCAAAAGCATTCTGTGTTAACTGTAATTATACCTTAAATAAATGTGAAACTAAGTTACAGTTCTTGCTACACAGAGGCCCGTAGAGTACCCAGACACCTAAACCACACCTAAAACATTTAAATTTCATTGCATTACATGAAACAAAACAAAATCATATGGCATCCACAGACCCAACATAAAATAAAATGCAACAACATTCATATATTTTTACACAAGCGTGACTTAAATGCCCTCATACTCTTTGGAGCCACTGTAAAGTTTCATAATAATAGTGACTGTTATTATATTTAAAGAATATACTCTGTGTGATGTTACGGAACCACCCTGAGGCCTCAGGTTCTGTAAACACATAACAAACGCATACGACATACAGGTGCAATAACATATGCTTTCACCTGTCAAAAATCCTGCGCGTTTGGTCTATTGTGTATTTGAGCAAGAGAGATTTCAGTTGCAGACGTAAGCAGAGTGTAATCTTGTCTAGTCTGAAAGTCTTGCCAGTAAAAATACAAAGACTCTCAGATGAACGCGTGCATACATAAGCGTAATGGAATTCTGCGCAATGCAAAACCTGCGCGAGGCATCACAAAAGATTCCACGTTTGTCACGCATATCGTCGGAGGTCGTGAGCGCACCAACAGCATTACCCATGAATGCAACAACTTTTATTCCATTTACAATTTCCCACAGTCTACAAGAGACTATTAATTACATTAAGCAATGTGTGTGTTGTCCCCATGCCATGCCCGCCAACGTCCGGGCACTGCGGTCCGGTGCCCGCCGGTCAATAAGGGTCAGACAATCCTCATGAGAGCATTAAGAAACCATCTGTGTGAATGACCCATCTACAGCATTCTTCAGTTATAACATCATCCCCGAAACAACATCCAATCACATCAAATACAAGATCTCTGCTGCCTTTAAAGCTTGTGTCCAAATTGTGTCGCCAATTAAAGGGGCAGCTTACCCAAAAATGACCGTTTTTACTTCATTTGCTGACCCATGTTATTCCAAACCTGTCTGACTTTTTTCTTTTGTGGAACATATTTTGTGAAATGTCTTAGAGGGTTTTGTGTCCATACAATGGATGTCACTGTTGTTTGGTTACCAACGTGCTTCAGAATATTCTCTTTTGTGTTCCTCAGCAGCCCAAAAAAAAATAAAAGTCATACAGGTTTGTAATGACATGAGGGCGTCATGAGTACATGATGGAGGAATTTAGATTTTTGGGCGAACTATCACTTTAAATAGAGAGAGAACTGTTGAAAGACAAACAATACAGTGATAACAACTTAATCAAAGCGTGTCTTTTAATATATGCCGTGCCTGCTGACTCACTGGCTGCTGTCAATATAATAAAGTTATCGATCATGTGGTGGATCTTGAGATGTTTGTAGTCGTTTTTTTCCACCATCTGCAGCCACTTACTGGAAGCGCGACCTTTAAACACTCTTAAAATAAATACTGACATCAATGTATTCAGAACTTTTGGAAACCAAAGCAAGAACCAAGGCCATAAATGTTCCTAATTATCACACGAGCTGCACGAATCTGTGTATCATTACTACAAACGACATCATGAGTCATTGTGTGAAAGCTATCCTCACGACAAACATCACAATTTACCATCCGTTCACGACATCTGTTTTGTGATCAAAATTATTATCTACACCAAAAATAACATTTCTTAAGCAAAGCTGTGGTGCGCTTTGAAGTACAAACACAACAACATTTTGTTCTCCAAGCAGCAGCTAATTGTGGGAGCCAAACTCACGCGGTCAGGATGTCCCACAAGTTCTTGATAGCGGACTTCACACCTCAGCAGACTGCCTTGAGTTTAACCTCACCACCAACATCACTTCCTGTTTTTCTGTTTTCTGATGTTCTGCAGTCACTCAAGGGCAAACGCACATAACGGGTGGAAGGCCGTGTTTGCAAACAATTCCAAGGAGTTCAAAATAATCCTCTGACCCCTAGTCAAGATGTGGAATCTTTTCCAGTTGTATGTCGGTTCAAAGGATCCAAACTTTGCCAGATCTTTGAAGCGAGGTCTCTTGTTGCCCACGATAAAATGACTCAACGGTCTTGTGTTCATTCAAAGATTTCCTCTGATGTTTGTATTGTTTTATGTTTTGGGTTCCATTTTATGAGCTAAACCGTGGGACTTGGACAAGGTTACGGTTCGTAAGTCTGTACAGTATCCTATTATGTCTGTATTTACTGTGAAAGAAAAGACTTGTTTTATTCTGTTCAGATTCGGCAAACAATTTTATTCAAAGTGACTCTGGGTCAGTATACGCGCAACCCAGGAATCGAACCCATGACCCTGTCGTTGACTGCACAAAGTAGCCCAACGTTGTACCAACATTTTGCTGAGAGCCTGTAGGGCTGTACAATTAGAAACAAAGAGAAAAGCAAGAAAGAGCCTAAGAAGTAACAGACCGATTATCCTGAGGGGACGTTCAGTATTAAAATGACTGCATTCACACGAGAAGACAGAAATAGAGCCGAAACACAAAAACAACACCCTGTACAGAACATCACAAGATTTCACCCCACCCGAGGTAAGGTCACTCACTGTTAAGATAGAAAAACACAACTTTTAAAGTCGTAATGCAAAACATCAGCCCTCTAAAGCGTCCATGCACGTCAGCGGGTATAAATAAAGTTATTTTTCTTTTTTCGGTAGGGAACCTTAAGGCAGGGCATTGTGGGAAAGGACAGAGAGGGCAGAAAGGAGGAAGGAAGGGCAGAGACTGCTGGCACAGGTTCGGACAAACACACACACATCCACACACACTCAAGTGGAAACACAAGCACCGTGTGAAAGGAAAGACTCTCATCTCCAGGAAAAGGACAGTCTCCGTTTGGAGGATGTTTGGGAAAGATACGACGAGGCGAGTCGGAGAGGAGATTGACACTTTCCGCTCAGGATCTCGGAATTGTTTACATAGGCACACGTACGTACAGTAGCTCTCTTAAAAGGGCAACGGCATGGTGTTCTCTAACATAAGTACACACTTCACACTGTACCACTGTACAAACATTCCATCTGGCCGGGCCAGTGAAGAAATGAATGAGGAAACGTTCCGTGATACTGTAATATGACAAGCTTCGTTTTGACTCGTCAGCGTTGGTTTCGTAACCTAGTCGGCTTCTATATACGGTCTACATGGGTGGTTAACTTGTATAGCAGCAAATACGCAAAATGAACCCTCAGAAGTGTCCGACACAAAGCGATCAATTTACTGAACCATCCCTCACACGTGCCACACAAGTCGTGCTCCTCACATGCAGCTAATGCGGCGCTCGACACGTGCTAGCTGTACCGTAATCACGCGATGACAACCTGAAGCTTTCCTGTGTGCCGTCTTTTATAGTCTGAAATAATTAGCTTCTGTCAGTATTAAAGGTAGGATAGACAATTTCAGAGAGGCCAGCAATAGCAACCTAGCTTTGAAAGCATAAGATCCCTTCAGAGTCCTCTCCAAAGCAACGCCTTGTCCAACACATTAACGCATACAGTTTGACAGGAAAACAGGACATCCTATCATTCCATTCGGACCAAATACAATGACTGGATGGACATTTTATGGCCTCTTCCACGAAAGATTTGCATTTATATGACTAGATTCAGACCACTTTACTTTAAAATGTATCTGTGGAAACAAAACAAAAAAACACCTACCCTGCCTTTAAATGAGCTATGCTTAATCAACACTCCTCTCAACTATTTTTTCATGACATGTTTACCGTGCTCATAGCAATGCATTATGGGATTGACTTACCTGTGAAGCATACATGCAACCTGCCTTAAATTGCGCCAATACATACGAAGCACAAACTTCACTCAAGCCTCTTCTGACGTCTTAAAACTTGTGAAACTTGTGACTTAAAACTTTGCTCGCAAAGTTTCGTCGCATATCTGCCCGCAATGCATTTTTTCAATGCAGGTTAGGACGAGAGTTTTCTATACAGTCAACCAAAAAAACGTTCCGTCATACTGTCCAAACAGCATTTATTTTGTTAATCTCGAATCGTTCGGGTTTCTTTCCCCTCAAACAGACGGTTTTAGCTGTATTACAATCCGACCCTGTCAGCATTTTTAGGAGCGTATGTGAGAACAGATTGACGCTGATACCGAACGAACTGAAATTGAGAAATGAGGTTCAAGTCTCACACCTGCAATAAATCACTCGTGTAACATCTCGTGTGTGTTTGACAGATAACAGCTGAAGGGCTCAGAGCCCCAGTGTCTGTGTTCAGCCCTCACATGAGACTCTGATGGCTGTGGCAGAGATCCAGGGCTCAGCACGGGAGATCCTGAGGGGCTGCAGAGCTCGGGGAATGGGTTCGGAATAGCTGGCAAAGAAGCAGGACGAACCAGCAACTCTTCCTCTTGAAGACGCCTAAGGGTGACAAAAGATGAAAACGTATTTTTGTACTAAACTGACATTCACGGTTCATTTAAAGAGATAGCTCACTCAAATATGAAAATGTCTTTGTCATTTACTCATTTACCCTGATGTCATTTCAAACCTGTATGACTTTATTATGTATGAAGTTTTATTTTATTGATATTTTATGTTCATACAATAGAAGTCAATGGGTGCCGCTGTTGTTTGGTTACCAGCGTATTCAAAATGTCTTTTGTGTTCCTCAGAGGCAAATAAAAGTCATACAGGTTTAGAATGACATGAGTGTGAGTAAATTATGGAAGAATGTCCATTTTTGGGTGAACTATCCCTTTAAGAGCATCCTTCTTTGTCAATGCACAGTATGATAAAGTCCAATCTGACCATCCTGTTAATCTCATCTCCTCTCATCATGGTTCATTAACCATTCTGTGCCCCCGAATCTGTATTTTAATCCATATTAAAACGTGTAGGGAATAAAAGTTAAATCTCTACCAAAATAATGAGATTCGGGTGCTGCAAAGCGATAAGTTCATGAAAAATAAATCAGACAACTTCCACAAGAAATTCTCAAAGCTACATTACAGATTCTACTACAGAATACATGAATGAACCATTGAGTTCAGACAGCCGAGAATCAGTTCATGAACTGCGTTCGGCGGGGTTCAGCAGACAGACGCGCAGCCTGCGGAAGCTAAACTCGTCTTTGCGCTTTTGATCTACATCAATGGGAGCAGGAATAAAACATGACTACTTCAGCTCTGTTGCAGCGACCACAATAACTGAGAGAATAACTGAGGGAATTTTTAAAAACCGAAGCGTAGCAGGGGGTGTGCCGCGTAGAGTTCACTGCCGAGTCAGAATGAGACAAGACTGCGTGTGTGCGTGCGTGATGGAAACCTCTGAGTGAACCCATCTCGGTGTGTATGTGTGTGTGACTCTACACCCTGCTGTCATGGAGATCAGAGTAGCGGATGAAAGACAGAATCTGCAGAAAGGTGAGGTGAGCTGTACAACAGCTGATTAGAACTAGCAGTTTCATGGAATTCTAAAATAAATCTCATAGGTGTGAAATACACTGTCGATTCAAATATTCATATTTAAATGTTAAATTAAACGATCACTGTTTTTGCGATTTTTAGATATTCAATGAATATTCAATGAATACGATATTTGATGATTCTTTTTTGCATCGTCGCAATGCATTGTGGGATTGCAAATGACAAATGGAACGCTGTTCGTACAAATTTTGGAACTGGTCCCAAAAGTATTTTAGAATCAGGAAATTATGAAAGCTACTTGTTTTTTACATTCCAGGCAACTTGATTCTAAAACAAAACACCACTCATTCACTAATCAATTGTCAGTAATTAGATGGTGGTTTTTCAGACTAAAAAACGTGTCAGGCTGAGGAAAAACGTCGCGTCGAGTGAATTTATTCTACCTGACAGCCTGTATGTGCACTGGCTGAGATCTCCTGAGCTTTTGGGCGGGAGAGTGGGGGACGGTCACTTTATGGTAAGGGGCCCGTGGCAGTGGGGCCACTCTGTTGCCATGGAGCTCACTGAGGGGGGCGGACTCTGAACGCAGGGCCCCGCAGGTTGCGTATGGGCTGTCGAAGGACGAAAGAGAGGCCATGTCATTCACCAGGGCCTCCAGGTCTACATCATCATCTACAGCACAGAGAAAGACAAAAAAGAAATATTCAGATCCATGCGAATACAAACGTGTCCTCAACATTGTCATGTTTGTACCAAAGAACCATCACAGAACATTTGTCAACAGGTTCTTAACATTTTTTGGCATTCTCAGTTCTCACACTGACATACTGCCACCATCATGTTTGACCGCCTCAGCCCGAAATGTTCTTTTAACTTCCATGCCAGATATAATAGGATGCATGTCATCCAACGGGTTCCATTTTTGACTCATGGAACATTCCTCCAAAAGTCTTGGGGATCAGCCAGGTGCTTTTTGGCAAATCAGAGATGAGCGTTTATGTTCTTGGTTAGCAGTGGTTTCCACATTGCTCCTCTCTCAGCCCACATTTCTTTGGAGGAGTTTTTTTAAGACACTTTGCGGCTTCCTGGATGATTTTAAGCTGAGCCATTGGACACATTTTGGCAGATCGGTCACAGAAGATTCACTACTGCGTTCACTTGTTCTCCGTCTGGAGATTACGACTCTAACCATGATTCAGTGGTGTCCCAGAATTTTAGAAAACGCCTTATAAACCTTTCCAAAACGATATCGGAAAGCCTGCAGGACGAGTTAAGCTTTAACCCTGCACAAACATCTAAACCAGCGAATCAAGTTTTTTAATCTTATTTGAGAATTACAGACAGGTGTGTTTAATTAGGGCTGCAGCTGAACTATGCAGTACAGTGGAACTCCTGGAGCAGGACTGTACACCACCTGGTCTAAATGGCAACAATGTGCCACTAACAGCAGCCTGCCACAAGGTGGCAGTATCAAGTTAGTGTATTATATAGCATATTGAAGCGGTCAAGTTCTTGGCTTAAAATTCCCAGAACTTCTTTGGCCAAATCCCTTATACCTGAAACCAATTCATACTGAGTTAATAACCTCACAATAAAATACTCGCCAACACTTCCAAAATGAATTCCATTAGTCCTCCTTTGACGTACAGCGCATCATGATTCTGTAACGGGACAAACAGGTGGTTTTGAAATTTCGATATTAGACACACGCTGACACTGCAGGCTTTTCAATAAAGCAAACGTGACAGATTTAACGCTTGGCATGTGCATTTTTTTTATTTGTTTGACAACCAGATCGCCTTGAACTCTTCAGCCGATTCCTGCTCCTCGCATTTTATTATGCAAATAAAACATTTACACGTTAAAGAACTAGCATGCAACCAGAGCTAGCAAAGGTCTGGAGACAACAAAACAGAAGTTCCCATGAAATCCTTGAAAAGAAGCGTATCGTATTGCCATATTCAAGCTACACCATTATCAGTTGTGCTATTCGAGAATCGAACCCGTGACCATGGCGTTGCTAGCGCCATGCTTTACCAATCACCAGTTTCTTCAATGCAGGATTATAGTTACTCTATTGTTACCCTGCAGTGCCACAATGATCTAACCTAGCACAAGCCAAGTGTAAAACATACAGCAGGTATATGAAAAAGTATAGCAGGGCAGACGACAGAGTTTGTAACGCGGAGGAGCTGACAGCAGAACAGGTCTAAATCAAAGCTCTGCTTCGGACTTCCTCTAGAATACCAGCAGTGGCCAAACAGCGCATTCCTTACATAGCCCAGACCCACAAACTTCCGCGTGTGTGCGTCCGTGTGTGAGGGGTTGTGTATGTACAGCGAGAGCGCTGTGAGTGGCCGGGGAGCTTTACAGGACTGTGGAAACCTTTTCAAAACACAAACGTGTACAAAGGAAGAGGAAACATCAGAATGCTTAACATACATGATGAACAGCAACGTAAAACAATGGAATCTTCAAGAGGTTAAACGCGCGTTAAAGAGCAACTTCCCGTCAGACAGACAGACTGTTTTTCAGATATACCTC